>JAOXJP010092855.1:0-14624 GCA_025762735.1 Platanus orientalis | reverse complement strand
AATTCACATCTCGCCTGGGACAACCAACCATGAAAACTAGCTAAGATTGAATAACCGATTGAAGCAGTGTGTTAGGTGAAGTTAGAGTTTAAAACTAGCAAAGTAACAGAAAGCATAATAGTAACAGGATTCATGCTGACAGATGGCATCAGCATGTAACATTCAGCTACTAAAGCACGATGAGAGCAGTACAGAAGAAAAGGAAACAAACATTAGTCTATGGCAGAAACTCAATAAAAAATTTCACATTAATTTACTATGACCACTTTGGAACAGAACACAGAGTAAAATGAAGTTCTGGATCTTTCACAATAACAGATTCGCTGGAATTTAACAGATTATTGTACCATTTATACAAGGAATGCATGCTACATCATCACAATTGATTCTGGGTGTGACGCATGAGAAGCTCCCGTTCACACTCTGGGCCTATTGAATGTCTATTCCTACCAAATTACCAATGCAACGCCCTTTTCATTAGTTTATGGAATGGAGGTTACTCTCCCCATAAAAATTGAGATCCCATCTCGTAGAATTTCCCTTAAGGGGCAGCTTAATGAGGAGGAATGGCATACAGATTGTCTAGCCCAGTTCGAATTTCTAGATGAGAAGCAGCCCCGAGTGGCCCACCATGCCCAGTTATATCAGCACAGGGATTTCTAACAGTATTATGCTTCATCATGCATTGCCAATTTTCAAATTCACATGATAAAAAATATTGATTCAGTTAGCTACTCTTAATTCATGTTAGGCACATGCATGGTTCAAAATTTATGCAAAATGAAGCAAAATTCTAATAAAAGTTTCCCGAGAGTTTTGGGATTGCAAAACAAAATACAAAGTAAATAAAAAGTTCTACGATTTCTACAAAATTGCTAATAATATTTCGCTAAGACCGGCAATTTTTTTATGAAATCCCATTGATATCAATACATTTGGTGGAAACTCTATTAGAGCTAAACCCCACCTTGACTCCATTGTTTGCTAAATTTTTTTGTTAAGATGATTATAGAGCAAAAGTAACAACTCCAATTCAATACTTTAAAATAAATAATAGTGTTTAATACTTCACAGAAAAATTAAAATTACATTTTTTTGAATGATGGAAAATTTATTAGAAAAAAAGAAGAAGAAGGGAAATGCAACAGCAAGAAACAAATAAACACAATCTTCACCGGAAAGGTGAAGGAACAAAAAAAAAGCAGCAACAGATAAGAGAACTCAAAAGAAATGAAGAAAAACTACATCAATTTGTTAACATTGAACTAAGAACTCTTCCAAAACCTTAAGGTGTTGGGAGATACAGGAATTAATAAACTTCAACACCCCCCCCCCCCACCCCCACCTCAAGAGGAACTGTTCTCTCCTGGGAAATGTGAGTCCACAACTTGTGCACATATGTGCAATACTACATCCAGGAGAATACTTCTACTTCCACAGGGATTCGAACTCATGACCTGGCTTGGCTCTGATACCATGTTAATAGTGAACTAACCAACTCTCCCAAAGCCTTAAGGTGTTAGGAGATGTAGGATTTTTTTTTGATAAATATTGTGAAGATGGGTTTTGAACCCAAGTTTGTGGTACGACACCCACATACCTTACCAACTTAACAAGCTGGTATCTTAATATACTTCAACACAGTTTTCAACCACACAAATATTATACCAAACTGGATCGCCAAAGTCTTTCCTAATCAAGACAAATTTAAAACAATAAAACATATATTAATTGAAAATTATTCTTAAAATATGTAAAAATAAAAAATAAAAATAAAAACATAAATCAGAGATATTTGCTTAAAACACAATTAAATATCTCTGTAATATAAAATTTGTTTATAAAAAGACTAATTTAGGATGAAATATAAGTAGCATGCAATTTGACATGTTTGGCAGCCATTTAACTGTCGGAAAAAAAAATGTTTTGCAGCCATTTGTTTAATAATGTAATTAGGTTTATTATGTTAAAATTTAATCAAATTGTAAAATCACCATAGCTAAATATTACAAGTAAATGCTATCTAGATTGGTAATGGAAACAAAGATGCACAGCCACATCTGCAACTCTACATTCATTTTCTCTTTCCCAGAAAAAGGGCAGAGGTAATTATAGACTTCAGACTATTAAAGTTACTGAGGAGAACTTATAGATAATATCAAAATATTTGGCTACCATGTTGAAGGAAGTGTTGCCATCAGGGCTTCTCTAAAAGGAAGTCCATTCTGGATGGGGTGTTGTGTACAAATGAGTGTCAATATTGACACAAGATTGAGATTGGGAATTCCAGGAGTTATTTGAAAGTTGGATTTGGAGGAGGCCTATGATCACGTTAACTGGGGTGGGGGGTTATTTATGTGTTAGGCATATCTGGTTTTGGTGTGCAGTGGAGGAGATGTATGTGAAGTTAATGGCTCTCATGGGAGAGGTTTATGTAAGGAAATAATGAAGCAATCTCAAGTTTTTAAGAAAGGCATAAGATATAGTAATGGAAATGGGGGCAAAACTCGTTTCTAGGAGCA
The DNA here is from genome assembly GCA_025762735.1 of Platanus orientalis. Lineage (NCBI taxonomy): Eukaryota > Viridiplantae > Streptophyta > Magnoliopsida > Proteales > Platanaceae > Platanus > Platanus orientalis. The sequence goes on along the minus strand of JAOXJP010092855.1, from coordinate 12,102 downwards.
TCTATGGTGTGGACATGTTCCTATGAAGACGTAGGGGTGGCAATGTTTCACACGAACCATGAAACCCACACGAAATTAGCGGGTTAGAGTTTATTGAAATCATGTTTCGGGTCAAAGTGGGTCAACCAGCTTTGACACGATTAATAAATGGGTCGTGTCCGGGTTAACCCATATAGGCGTATACCCTTAACTTGACACGACACAAATTCAACCCGCAAACACAAATTTCCACCCCTAGATCACAGGACCCACAAACCCAATAGGAAATTAGCGGGTTAGGGTTTACTGCAACTGTATTTGGGGTCAAAGCGGGTCAACCAGCTTTGACATGATTAATAAATGGGTTGTGTTTGGGTTGACCCATATAGTCGTATAGCCTTAACTTGACATGACACGAACCTGACCCGCCAACACGAATTATCACACCTATGAAGATGGTTTTCTCGGACAATCATTCACTAGCAGCACAACCAAAGGCAAAGGTAGCAAAGTATATGAAGAGAGCATGAATGGATTATATGGCTGTCTCAAGAGAAAAGCCACATTCGATTGGGAGATTTCTTCAATCACCAATCTACCGTGATTTAAGAATATTGGAATTTTTTCAAATCCATACTGACCAAGAAGAGAGCAGATCATGGGTGTTGGGCCCTCATGGTATGTCCACAATAAAGGCATGTCGTTTTTTGGATAATTTAGTAAAGTCATGTTATGAGCAAATTGAATCACCCCAAATAAGGCGAATTCCATGGAATAGAGATCTGGTTCAATTGTTCCAGCGGTTCCATCAAAGGTCCAATTCTTCCTTTGGACATGGTTCCATGTAAACTTTTGATGATGGATAACTTGAGAAAAAAAGGGGAAAAAAGGTTTTTACTCTAGCAATGTAAAAAAGGTTTCCAAAGGTCCACTCTAGCAATGTAAATTTAGACTACTCTAGCAATGTAATCTTCAAAAATTTTAAAGGTCCTTTAATAGAGTTCTTGTAAAACTAGTAGGGAATCTTATAAAATTGAGAGACTAAGAGAGAAGGAGAAGAAAAGAGAGATACCTGGGAGAGAAGAGTCAAGGGAGAGAGAGCGAGGGTCAAAGGTACTCACGTATGCACCATGGTGTGCTACAACCCACATGGAGAGAAATGGGAGCCTAAAAAATGGCATAAACCCTTGAAGAGAACATGGTTATAGCCACACCTTAGGAAACCACCCAATAATTCAACACAATTCTTCCCTGTAAAATATGGGAGAGGGGTGCCCTTAAATAGGCTTACCAAACTCAAATAATAGAAATTTGCCTAAAATAGAAATTTCTAAAAATCTAAGAGACTTGGTAACCAAACTATCCTAAACTCTAAGACTTTTAAAAACTTACTTTCTAAATTTAAAACTTTTAAAAATTTATGGACACATGGGCTATTGACTAGCACTCTTTGTGGAATCCATTTGTTAAATATGACAACCCATTAAAAGACAAACAACATGAAGAGAGAACTAGCCCATTACAATCACAATTTAGACCCTAGTTTTTCGTTTTCTTATAAATTCATGCCCCTAACTAAAACTCAACAATAAGAATGGCACCATTGGCTTTATTACATAAGAAACACTTAAAATAAATGTAGCCCTCCCATGTGCAACATTCCTAAGGTTTCATAGACTTGGACTTGGGCCTCCACAAGGGGTACCTCTTATCTAACCACATGATGCATGCTGCATCAATTCCCCGCTCTTAGAAAACTCAACCTCGTTGAATTAGGGAGGAGGGCCAAAGATCCCTTCAACACCATAGGACACGCTACAAAAGAAAAAAACTAGTTGTCTTCTTAAGCTTCACAGGAGGAGAATCCTTGCACTGAACAATCTTCATGTTTTTGTTGTGATACTTGAAAGTGTAGGTGTAGGTGTTGTTGTATCCACAATGCTAAACCTTCTTGTCGAACAACCAAGGTTTGCTAAGAAGAATGAGACACACCTTAAGAGGAAGGATGTCGAACTGCACTTTATCTATAAAACTTCCAATAGAATATATGATTAATCATCTCACTTGGACCTTAAGCCTAGTGTTGTTCACCCACGCAACCTTACAAGGACTCAGATGTAGCTTGGCTTTCAGAGCTAGTTTCTTCATAACATCTCTGGATACTACATTAGTACAACTACCACCATCAACGACCATGGAGTAGAGCTGACCATTACATGTAACCTATGTCTGAAAAATACTGCTACAACGTCAATCTTCTTCCTTTTGAGCATGGGTAAAAAGAAGAGAGCGAAGTATATATATCGGTCTATCTTCATTTGCCTCACTAGCTTAGTCTTCAAGAGCTTTCTTGGCTTTAAGGATCATACAATCGTCAAGAATATACACTTCTTCTTCAAGGTCCTGTTTGTTAGAGAATCCCACAAAAAGATTTAGACATTGGGCTTTAAGATGACTATAGCCCTTGCACCTGTGACACTAATCTGATCGTAGCCTGGATGTAGAACTTTCGGTACCTAAGGAATTGGAAAGAGAAAACTGACGAAGAGGCCTGGAAGAAAAGGATGTGATGCTCTGAGATTGAAGTTTATTGGGCAGCCTGATAGAAGAACTACCACCATTAGACATCACGCTTCTAGAGGCATTTCCATGAAGGGCTTCTTAGAAAGGGTCCTCATGTTTTCATCTACCTAGAAGGCGATCTGAATTCTGAATCGCATCATCTAGTAATGATAATGATTAAGTCATAAGATCATGGAAATCTAAGGATGCACCCCCTACCTGTATAAAGCCACTAAAATCTAATCATCCCATCTGAAGCTTGCACGTGTAGCCAAACACCAAAATTGATTTGTACACTCTTCCAACATCATATAGTCTTGCTTCAATTGAGTTATACGATAATGATTATGTCCTGAGGACGCACCCCCTACCTATATAAAGCCACTAAAATCTAATCATCCCATCTGAAGTTTGCAAGTGTAGCCAAACACTGAAATTGATTAGTATATTCTTCCAACATCATATAGTCTTGCTTCAATTGAGTTAATTGAATGTGGGCTCTTTGATGGTAATCAATAGGCTTCAACCTCTTGTTTATGACAACTTTCATCAAGGAATAGGAATCTTTATGTTGTGTCCACCATATGTGAGTTGTTCCCTTCAATTTAACCTCAACGAACTGAAGCCTGTGGTGCTAAGGTACATCATGCCAATGAAAAAAATGAATCTATGTTGTTGTATCTAATCCAAGTATACATCAGGATCTCTATCTCCATAAAAATCGGGAATATATAAGCTAACAAGCTTGTCCGCCTCATGATGGTTAACACCTAGATGATGCATAAATCTGGGACCTTGTTCCTACTTGTTATGTATCACCTCATGCTACAAAGTAGGGGAACTGCCATGAGCTAAAACTTCCAAGGTTGACTTGGAGAAGGAGTTGCATTTGATGAATCCACAATCTGAATTGGTTCCTTTCCTTAGGACACAGTTATTTGGGATTGCATAGCCTTCTCCAACTATGCTTGCATGGTAGCAAATCGGGCTTCTATGCTAAATTCCAACCTAACCATCCTGGAATTCAAACCCACCTTTGTAACCTCTAAATCTCAAGTTTGATTCCTAATATTAAGTCATTGTTGCTAACCCCCATAGTGTAAATCAGTCTAGAAGCACCCCGTGAGCAGTTCATAAACGATTTGGGTCAATTCCAGAAAGGACCCGAAACCTTAGCTAGATAAAATAAAGTGATTTAACTTTGCTCTGATATCAATTGATGCAGAATATGATATAAAACAACTCCAAATGAATAAATAATAATTAAAAATTAAAAATACGGAATTTCATATCAGAGGAAAAATTGTCCTTTTCCAGATTTCTGAAAAATTATGAAAATACCCACAGATGACGTCAGAAAATTTTCAAAATTTCGAGATCAGAAAGACATACTTTGAGGAGTTTGTGATTAAAATTTCAAGTGATTATGACTACTTTAGCTATGTAAACTTCAAAAACTCCAAAATCTTAAAGGTCCTTTAATGGAGTTCTTGTAAAACTAGGAAGGAATCTTATAAAATTGAGAAAAAAGATGAAGATAAGAAAGAAGATTGTAGGAGAAGAGAAAGAGAAAGAGAAGAAGTGACTAAGAGAGAAGGAGAAAATAAGAGAGATACCTAGGAAAGAAGAGGCAAGAGAGAGAGGAGGGTGAGAGTACTCACATGTACACCTTGGTGTGCTATAACCCACATGGAGATAAAGGGAAGCATAGGAAATAGCATCAACCCTTGGAGAGGAGAACATAACTACAACCAAACCTGGGAAAACCACCCTATAATTCAACACAATTCTTAAAATTCCTCCTTGTAAATATAGGGAAGGGGGTGAGGGTGGGGGTGTCTTTAAATAGGCTTACAAAACTCAAAATAGTAGAAACTTGTCTAAAATAGAAATTTTTAAAAATCTAAGAGTCATGCTAACCAAACTTTCCTAAACTCTTAGACTTCTAAAAATTTACTTTTTAAATTTAAGACTTCTAAAAACTTATGAGCACATGGGTTGTTGACTAGTACTCTTTGTGGGCCCATTTGTTGAATGTGGCAACCCACTAAAGGACAAACAACATGTAGAGGCAACCATCCCACTACAAACCCAATTTAGACCATGATTTTTAGCCTTATTACAAATTCATTCCCCTGACTAAACCTCAACAATAAAAATAGCACTATTGGCCTTATTACATTTGAAACACTTGAAATAAATGTACTCCCCCATATGCAATATTCCTAAGGTATCTTAGACTTGGACTTAGTCCTCCATAAAGGGTACCTCTTGTCCAACCGCGTGATACATGCTGCATCATTTACCTTACAAATATATGTGTCCTTAATAATAAAAGTGAAGAATCCATCTTGCATTTACTGCTTCATTACCCTTATACAAAGGGAGGAATGGTTTGGGGTGATTAGGATTTTAAAATGTATAGGATCTCTCATCTGACTGAAGGAGAGCAGCTCTTAATGCAAAATAAAAATAAAAAATAAAAGAAGAAGATATGGAGGTTGGTGCAAGTAGCTGTATGTTGGTCATTGTGGCTGGAACATAATAACCGGGCTATTTAGGATTATGCGGAACCTTGTATGGGTTGTGAAAATATGGGGACCGGACATTCTTAAGGGAAAGGAATTCTGTTATCGAGCTATAATTGTATGAGGGGGGTCTTTTGGACTGTTGTTTTCTTCTCCATGTAGACCTTTTCTATGTTTGTAAGGCTTCTCTTTTGTGTAATCACTTTTGTATAGTTCCCCGTGTTAGCAGTAAACTAACCAAATCTCCCAAAACCTTGAGGTGTTAGGAGAGACAAATTAATATACTTCAACATGCCCCCTCAGAAGGAACACTGTTCTCTCCAGTCTCCAGTGATCAAACTTGGGAGCCAGGAGTCCACAACATGCGTACACATGCAAAACATCACACAACATTTGGGAAAATACTTCCACTAAGATTTGAACTCACGACCTAACCAGGCTCTGATACCGGTAAACTAAAAACTCCCAAAACCTTAGGGTTTTAGGAGAGACACAAATTAATATACTTCAACATCCCAAGGGATCACTTATTCTTCATTGTGTTTTAGTATTTTATCTCATCTGCTAAACCCATCATGTAACATAATTTCTAATATTCATACATAAAACAAAATAATGAAAGAAGTTGATGCAGTCTAATCTAATTACTTTGCTAAACCATCTACTTGTGACAACAAAGTGTCTAAATTCCTCGATTTAAAAGCACTAAACAGCTTCTTCTATCAACTTTCAACAATCCCGAGATTAAGCAATTCACACAAGAATCAAGTTATGGTCGAGGTTTAAAAAGTTCATTTCAGTGGAGAAGAACAAGCAGTGATTTCCCAACATGCAAGTCCTTTCTCTGAATGCAAATATGGAGTACGCATTAAATGTGGTTAAGAGCTAAAACACAATAACACTGTTAATCCAAACAATAAAAGCAGACGTGTAGGTTCTCTATAAACGCCACCAATATTTACTTCAATACAATTTAAAAATATGACAAAAGCAAGCATAATTAATTATTTTCTGTCATGACATAGCTTTTATTATTTGACAAACACCACGGCCACCAAGAGAAAGAATCCAGACACCAGATACATTGGATAGTATATAGCCTAAATTATTTCAGTACAATGTACTTTTACTAATATTAGAAACCAAACTAAGAACTTTCAACTATTACTTTGCCAACCAAAGAAAGAAAAGGAATCTAGGAATCCAAGAAATCACAAACATAATATAAGCCAGAAACACACTACAAAAAAGTCAGAGTACCAACACTTTTATTTAACTAAGCAACAGATAAGAAACCATGTAGTAAATTATAATACAGAAAACTATTTAATTTAGCCAGTGCACACAACCTGAGGTTCCAACATCGGAAGTGAAGGCCCACGATGTTGTAGTGTTTTGAGTTCTATTATTTCAGATTTAGTCATATCTAACTCCCATTTCTTCCTTTTGGCAAAAGCATCCTCAACAGCCTCAAGATTAGCATCCGAATGAAGACCCACAATAAGGAAATGTTCAAAAAGCGAAGTGGGCTCCTTGTACTTTTTATGGTCCTACAATAATAGGCTCATGTAAGTAATTTGACATTAAAATGTTTAATGCTAACATCAATAGTTAGACAAACCAAAAGAGGAAGAGAGAAAGATGGACAGACAGACACACACACAGAACGTCCCATCCGGTTAAGACTACTGATATGATATGAATTATAGACAACATACAAGTGAAAAGGCATAATTAAAGAGAAACACATCATGATCAAAGCTTTCAACCTCCTGAGCAACATTGTACATGTTATATCATCAATTTATTTCGACCACTATTTTTACAATATCATTTAATATCTTTCCTACCCTTATTACAGGTAATATGCAATTTCATTTGAATTCTCTAGTCTGGTTCAAGCAACCATAAGGAGGGAGAGATTCAAAAAATGGTCACCTAAGGAATGCAGCAGGGTGGATAAAGTGAAGAGATGCGTCAGGAGTGCAGTGTGATCAGCATGCTACTAAAATTGAACAGGAAATTTTATATGACTGCTATCAGACCAGCCATGTTTTATGGAACGAAATGAAGGACAGTAAAGAAGCAACACATACATAAAATGTGCAACTATATGAGGGTGTTAGATGGATAAGTGGCAAGACTAGAAAGGACCGAACAAGAACTTAGGAGTAGTACCAATAAGTGACAAGATGACAGAAAGTTGACTCCCAAGTAGTTAGGATAAGGATTTGTTGTTATATGATGGAATGCAGACTGAGATAGTTCAGTCATGTGCAATGGAGACCAATGACTGCCCAGCTGAGAAGGAGCAATATCTCTAAGTTGAAGGCTCTAAAAGGACAGGGAATGCCAAAAAGAACTTGGGTCAAAGTAGTGAGAAAAGACAGGAGGGATTATGATTTAATGGAAGATATGACTCTTTATAGGGTGGAATGAAAGAACAAGATTCATGTTGTCAACCCCAAGTAATTGGTATAAAGCTTTGTTGAGTTAATTGCGTTAAGAGATAATGTAAATCACTTCTCTATCATTCTTTTCCTTCTCCCTTTACTGACAAGGGAGCAGGGTATAAAATATAATATCAATGTTTAAAACCTCATACCAGATTGGTCAGTCAGACCAGCTAATCAAGGATCCTAAAAGATTCAATCTGACACCAAAATGGGTACACATCAAACCAGGAAAGATTTGCCAATCAACCAGTCAAACCAGACAAATCAGCCAATCCGGTAAGCTGAACCATTGGACTGGTCCAAAATTTAAGCCTTTACTCTAAAATCCTTCTTTTTTGCATGACCTAAGTCATCCAGTTGATTCATATCAGACAACTGATCTGACTAAATTTTACCAAACCATCCCACCAACAAGGTCAACCTCAGGCCAGGTTTAAAACATACATCAAAATGCATGTCAATAAGAGCTGAGGGGGAAAAACAGTTCACTACTCGTACACAAGAATCCAAGTGCTTCACCAGCTTAAAACCCCTAAATCCATATATACCATAAATGGAAAAATTACCTAGATGACCTAACCATGGTATCAAATGTCTCGAAATGTCTTATATGTCTCCCGACATATGTCCATTTCTACCAGGACTGACACGATATACTCCTATACCGACACAAAATATTAAGTACATTATAAAACTTCAATTTCCGGTCGACATGATATACAATGCCGATGTGTTGAACGAATATTCCCCTTTTGCAGTGTATTATTTCCTAATATCGACATTGTGTTGTTATGCTAAAAAATTATATGAAAACTAATAAATTCCAAAGAAAGTAAAAAGAGGGAGAGGAAAAAGGAGAAGAGAATCTACTTGTTCCCTTATATTTATCCGGTTAGATTATAGTATGTTTGTCAACCATTATGAATGTATGTGTATTTTTAAAGAATATTATAATACAAGTGTACGAAAATAAGCTATTATACTGTATTAAAATAAGCCATCATTTCTAATGAATCTATTTGTTCCCTTATGCTTATGTAGTTAGATTAGAATATGCTTCCTAAATTTCTATGCTTTTTACAATATTTCTTCCTGACATTTCCGATATATGTCTTATTTTGGCCGGACTAACATCTCCATCGACACCGACAATTTCAACCTTGGACATAACCTTAATCTTGTTAGCCAAGGTGAGGGAAAAAAAAAACACCAAGATGATTTTGCCTCAAGATTGAGATTAGGTTAAGAAACTTCCTTTGGAATGATTCAGAGGAGTATCGCAGATTCCACTTGGTGGATTAGAAGTTTGTGTGTCGCCCTCTCTCTAGTGGGGGATCTCGGTACTAGAAATATTGAATTTCATAATCAAGCGTTGTTAGGAAAGTTGATTTGCAGGTTTGGGGAGGAGTGTGAAAGCTTATGGAGAAGAGTGATTATGGCAAAGTATGGGTGTATTTCGGATTGGGACACTAGGCCTAGGGAGGTTAGTGGTGCTCATGGTGTTGGGTTGTGGAACTCTATTATTCAGAACAAGGCACTGTTTAGGAATTTCACTTGTTTGGTGGTGGGTTCAGGGGAGACTATTTGTTTTTGGGAGGACCCGTGGTATGGTAATTTCGTAATTCCCCTCTCCAAGGGGGACTTTCCCAATATTTTCTTGTTGATCTCTGATGTCCACAATCATGTAGTGGATAATTTTAAGGAGAGTGGATGGGGTTTAGTGTCCCATTCTCCATAGGAATCTTAATGATTGAGAGTGTGCAGAGTGGTTAAGTCCCTTAAGGAGTGTGGAGAATTGTTGATTGTTCCTTGGGGATCTGGATAGGCAGATTTGGAGACTTGGTTCAAATGGTCGCTTCTCCACTAAATCATTCTATGATGGGTTGGTTGGTGTGGATTCATCAAGTCAGTAGGTTAGGTACATTTGGGTGGCTAGGGTTCCCTCCAAGGTTAACTTCTTTGTCTGAACTACTACTTGGGACACAATTCTGACTCTCAATCACCTAAAAAGCAAAGGATGGAATTTTTCCAATAAATACATTCTTTGTACTAGGGACAAGAAGTCAGTGGATCATCTTTCCTCTATTTTCGGTGGGTATGGGATATTTGGGTCTTCTTCCTCTCTTATCCCACTAATGCTCGAGTCTTCCCTAGTTTGGTTAGTGAACTTTTCTTTGGTTGGGGCCTCTAGTTTGGGTGGCATTGCTGAGGTCATTTGGTGCTACCTCCCTAGGTTTATCTATTGGGTTGTGTGGAAGGAGAGGAATCATCGCATCTTTGAAGGCATAGGTGTCTCGAATGATCACATTTGTGGTAAGGTGTATAAGATTGTCGAAGAGTGGATTTCTATGACTCTAAACTTCTGTGAGGAATTGGGTTGGTTTCTCGATTAGGAGGATTTAGTCTTTGTTTAGTTTTCCTAGCCCTGGGTTTTGTTTTGTGGTATGGCCCCTTCAGGTTTGCCTTTTTGGTTTTTTTTTTCTTTTTGTTTGTTGTATGTTTTTCGTTTTTTTCATGACCTTGGTAAAAGGCCCTTTCAGGTTCGTTGTTGTTTTCTTGCATGTTGATTTTTCTCTTTGAATAAATTTCATCTCTCAAAAAATGTTCATGGGTACCTATACTCCAACCCAAGTTCTTATATTTATTTATTTATTTTGTTGAGAGATAAGAGCAAAAGTTTATTGATAAGTAAGGCAAAACAAAAGGCCCACAAGAGGAAACAAGAAAGAAAACAACAAGAAGCCATCACCAAGAAGGTGAAGGGAAAAAAAGGGAAGCAAGAAAAAAACAAGAAAACCAAAACACAAAAGCTTACAACTCCTCACACCAAATAGAATACCAGTTCCTTTTCACAAAATCAGCTCTAATGGAAATCTAATTGAAGAAAACTCTATAGATATATGGGGATATCTCCCATTTTTCCTCCGCCTCAAAGATCCTTAAGTTTCTTTCCTTCCACAACCCCCATAAATGACCCCTAAGAGGAACAACCAAATGATCGAAGGTAACCCATCTATATCACAAATCCACCAACCTGAGATCAACTCAATGAAATGATGAGGGAAAGCCTAGGAAATACAAAGGTGAGAGAGAAAGAAACACCCGACCTTCGGAGCCATGGTACAATAAACAAACAGATGATCCATTGATTCATCTTCCATCAAACAAAGGACACATCTATTTGCCAAGTTCCAACATCTACTCTGCAAATGGTCAATGGTGAGAATTTTATCCAGAAAAGTATTTTATGTGGAAAAAGAAACTTTTGAGGAAACACCCGAGATCCAAATGCCTCTATGGGGAAAATTAAGATAACTCCGATTCACCAATGCCAAATACAAAGGGATTTAGTTGTAAACCCACCTTTCCTAGAAAAAATCCAATCTCAAAGATCTCTCATATTAAGGTTCGGTTTTATACAATCTAGCAAGCTCAACAACCTACATAATTCTCCCATCTCCCAGTCATTCAAATTTCTACGCAATCTAGGCACCGAAGAATTCATCGACAAATCAAAATAATCCATCAGCAGCACCTTAGGATCAACCGCCAAAAAATAGTCCTAAACGATTCTTTAAGCAGAGTCTCTCCTACCCATCTATCCTCTCAAAAGCTAATCTCATTCCCCGAACCTAGCTTGAATCTAATAAAATTCCAAAAAACCTCACCCATCTTTTGAATAGACTTCTAAATCCCACAACCATGCTTCACTTTCACCTTCTTAGCTTCCCAAACTAATAACCCACCAAATCTAGCCACCACCACATGATGCCACTGACTCTCTCTCTCTCTCCATCCCAAATCGCTAAAGCCATTTGGTCAACAATGCCCTATTCTAAACTCTATTCGATCTCAAGCCCCAGCCCACCACATCTTAGCAGTTTAACAATGGTATTCTAGTCCACTAGATGATATCTTCTTTTCTTCTTTTTTTAATGAATCAGTCCACTAGATGATATCAATGGTGCTCATCCACATCATTCCACAAAAAGTTATAGAAACATCTCTCAACTCTAGTAGCCACCGAGACGGGAATAGTAAAGAGAGAAAGGTAATAATTGGGGATGAGGCCAGAGTGGACTTCAACAACATCAATATGCCTCCTTTAGATAAAAGGGAAGGTACCCACGCATCTAATCTTAAGGAAATCCTCTCAATCATTGGCTCCCAAACAATCTTAGATTTATAGTTCACCTCCAGCGGCAACCCAAGATAAGTCAACGGCATACTACCAATTTTACAATCTAAAATCCACGTTCAACTATCGATATCGGGAACCTCCCCCGCTTAGAACATCTCATTTTTCGCCAAATTGATATTCAAGCCTAACACCGCCTCAAAACAATAGATGATACATCTCAGATAACGCACTTGCCACACCTCCACATCACAAAATATCATAGTGTCATCCACAACTGTAAATGGGACACCTTACACTCCCTAGCCCCCTCAGAAACCCTAGTATATAATTAAAATCCGCCTTCTTGATCATTTTACTTAGAACTTCCGAAACCATAATAAACAATAAGGGGAAAGAGGATCTTCATGTCTTAACCCCCTCAAACTAAAAAAAAAAA
>JAOXJP010092844.1:0-14624 GCA_025762735.1 Platanus orientalis | reverse complement strand
CATTTATAGTGTGGCCCGGTTTGGATCCTGTCCGGTTTGTTATAATCTATCTTACCTAGCATCATCAAATAGGGGCAGTTTGGATACTGTCTGATCTTGTTTTGGGTGACGTGTCAACCTGACAATTCCTAGCAGGTCATAAAGAAGTTGGACAGGGTCCAAACCCGTGTGTGGCCTACTAATCCCCTCATGGTTGTTTTAGTCTTGTTAAAGTCTTGCCATATCCGGAATGTGGAAGCATGGCAAAAGAGGATCTAATTCTATTTAGTGTGGGTTTTGTTAACTCGTGATCTTCCCTGATTGTTAAATTTCTGTAAGCGGCAAATTTCTGTGGTCGACATATGTGATGAAAAATCAACAAACTTAACTTTCACCTTTTCACTTTTGTTGATTCTTCTGTCACATGTCGGACCACCAAAATTTGCAGAAAATTAACAAAAGTATAACAATTGGGAGAGGATCACGGTTGCACTATGGATATGGCAAGATTCTAACAACACTAAAACAACCACAAGCTCTAGTGTGACTTGAGACACATCATGTTAGCACCAATCATGCACGTGATGTAGTACCTGAGAAAGGGTGTCTTCGTAATTATAAATGGGTTATTAGAGGGTATCATGATAAATAAACATCGGTGACTTGGACATCATGGGTTTGAGTCATGGAAAGAACCTCTCCTCTTATGGGGATAAGACTAGGTACATCTAACCCTCCCCCAGACCATGCAGTGGCGAGAACCTTGTGCATTGAGATTGCCCTTTTCTCTCTCTCTCTCTCTCTCTCTCTCTCTCGTTATATATAGATCCTTTGTTGGGCATCATATCCCATGCCAGATTGGTATTAGGTTGGTAACCGGAGATGATTCAAACCCATTTTCATGGATACATATAGGGTAAGGGTTTGAATAATTAAGCTCCAGTTGGATTGGAGAGATATCACACCAAGTACGTAACAAAAGATATATTGGTGAATAAACATGTAGTTTTCTTCTGTGTATAACACCCTCCTTTAACCTCTACGTACTTTTTTATGCCTTTTATCAGGTATCATGTAATGTTATTATCACCAAAATCTTTATCATCTGGTTAGACGATGAAGATTAATTGTTGAGGTACCATGATTTAAAACTGTGAAACGTGGGACAACATCATTTGCTATCAAACTACATTGGAGATAAAGCTAAAACAACATGGTAGATGGAGATGAACAAAGATGAAGAGTTGCATAGGATTGTGACAGGTGGCATAAAGAGCATTTAGAGAAGATTTTTATTATTGAATATAGATTATAGACCATGGGACTTGTGGCAGCAAATTAAGGAACACTAATAAATAATGGGAACTGTCCATTTTGTTTTATAAGTGCCAACAAAACATAGAGAAGAGGACCTCTCTCCATCAACATTCAAACACATCGTACAATTGCTTTTATCTTTATCTCCTATTATGGGAGATTTTCATTAAAGTTTAGTTTAATTTAGTTTTCTTTTACATGAAATCTTATTAGAGTTGATTTAATTCCTTTGAAGATTTTAACTCATTACCCTCACATCCTTTGGAGTTGATTCAATTCCTCCAGAGGTTGCACCACGCCCATCTTCTACTAGCATCTATCTCTGATCATCATCCACCTTTGACCACCATTTTCATAAGCTACAATAACATTTCCACCATTCAGTAATACAACAGCAACACTGCATCGAATTATCACAACTACAACACCAACCTCTTCTCAACACACGACAACATCTCCACAACAATTCTAGGTTATGGCAACACCTCTATTGGCAGGTGAAAATTTGTGATTAAAAAATACCCTTGTCGTGAGGGATGAATAGAGCCTTGCAAAGCGAGTGGCCCTCCTGATGATATAGGACTCACGGAGAGAGGTTCATTCGTGAAGGATCACCTTTGTGAAAGAAGAATAGTGCTTTGCAAAGAGAAAGTACAAAATAGGCCATCGCGATGGCATATAGTTCGCGAAGAGAAGTTGGTTCACGAAGAAAGGATCACCTTCATGAAGAATGAACAGTCCTTCGCGAAGGTATGGGTACCACGAAACACAACACCGGAAATACTAAATCATTCTTTTAAGTGACACGAATCTTGAGAAATCAAGAGGGATCGTTATTTTAGATTACAAAATGACCAGGAAGCAATTGCACTAGTAGGGGATTCTTCCAAATCTACCAAATCTCAAAAATATGCAAATATGCCTAAATGAGAGTTTATTCCAACAAGACTATTATATCTGTAAAATCCCTCATATTAAGGGATTAGATAAAGTTCAATCCAGAGAGTCCCATTCAAAGAAGGAGTTCCACCAATATGTAAAGTCTCTCCAATAACCAATCAAAAGTGGCTACATCAACACATCTCTCATGTAGATAAAAAACTGAGCTAAAAACAAGACAATAAATATGCATGAAGGAGACCAACTCAAATGCCTATATAAGCCTAAGGGTTCACACGCCCAAAGAGAAAAAAAGGAGATAGACATTCAAGAATTCTGCATCATTCAAGAGAGATTCTGTTAAGTATCAATAGGGTTGCTTTCCATGACTTGGCATACTCCATATAGCCAAGAGTAGTTATTCTTCTCAATTTTCACCAGTATTCAGCATCTTCCTCACAAGGTTAATCCTTCAAGTTCAGCGCCAATTTTCTTCAAGCTAGCATGTCTATTACATACCTCTGTAAAGCATATGATGAAGAAGACACAAGCTAATGGATTTAAAGTCATTACCCAGGCTAGGTAATTAAGGTTCAAAAAGATGTAAAGAAAAGAGAAAGGGAATTCTTGTATTTTTGTACCCATATTATTCTTAATAAAGCTCTATGTTTATATATTGTGCAATCCTGTTTTACGAGTTGTGCAACAATTAGGAAATCAGAGGTCTGCCATTAATGATTGTAATTAACAAATTTCTTTTGAAAGATTTGGAGTGAAAGTCCTTACACATAAAATAATAAACCAACTCTCAAAAGGTTGGGAATTTGTACACTTTAAGTTTAAAATGTTCTATAGAAAACCATACGAAATTTGGTATTACAATCTCCAATAACCCGGGTTATTACAGTAGCACCACCATCTTGGGTTACACCAGTACCACTATTGTATTGATTTACGATGTCATTATCATTTTTCTTATATTTTTGTTTTACACTTGTTGTAAGTACTTTGTTTCATAAATGAAGTGTTATTTTAACTAGTTTCTGCCATTGTCTTGTCATTGGACTTTAAAAGTCCTCAATCTAGAGGCAAAAAGAACTCATAGAGCGAAGAACTTTTTTCACTTGTAATCACTTGATCTCTTTTGATTTGGTGGCTAATTAGACAACCAAAGATAACAAGTAGTCTCATAGTTTGACTCGACATCTAGGGTTAAAGGTGAGAAAGAAATTCTTGTCCATATGGCACTAGCAGACCCATACAACCAAAAGCTATGCCAATACATGCATTAATTGATATTGGTATAGTATCCTCTTAAGTTAAGAGTAAAGCTGATTCCAAATCCATAGATGATGAAATTGTTTTATTAAATTCAATACACATGTATCATTTTATATATTTTTTAAACACCAGTTTTCATGTATCTATCCCTCTATTGCCAAAAAAACAAAAAATTCCTATCCCTCATAGATGCAAAGTAGAATTATAGGATTTTTAATATAACAAATAAGGCTTTCTTTTGCCAAGTATCAACAAGTTGTTTGACAGAGATTTACAACATAAGAGTTAGTGAACATGTGAAGTCTTTTTGGAGTACAAGTGCGGACACCAAAATTTGCTAGAAAATTGAAAAAGATTAAAAAAAAAACCTATTTTCAGCTACATAGAGTAGAAATCTCATTTTCTGAGACTAAAGTCCGTTTTCTACTATAAGTCAGTCCATTTTTTGCTCGTAAGAGAATAAATTCGATTTATGCTATTAGAACAAACCGAGACTTAATCAACCTCATATTTCCATCTAATTTCATAAATGCACCAAATTCAATTACAACTCCAAATTTGTTACTGAACTATTTCTACAATTTGACCATTTTCTACAATTAGAGCACTTTTGCGACTAAATCGTAGAAATCACAATTGACATTAAATAAGGGATATCTTAGGTACAATGTTGCTATCAAAGTGGAATTACAGTTCTAATATACTTAGAAGTCTACTGAAACATCCATTTTTGTGGTAGATATATGCAAGTTGCCCGCATCACCAAAAGAGCAACAAGCCTAATTAACTCATTAAGAATATCATGACTATGTAAGCTTCCTTTATCTCTATAACTCTATCTTCAATCAAGGGATCTGAAAAAGATAAGAGAAAATAGACTCTCCAATATAAAGACTGAGTCATCCTCAACCATTGATCAAACACAAAGATGGTCTTCAACAAGGAATTCAATTGCACCAACACCCCAAGTGCTATGACTCTGAAGCCCAACAAAATGATAGACACCAACAACAAGAAGGTTTATCAGGTTACATCTATAAATTGCCAAGGTTCACACATTTTGAGAACTTTTGGCACTCATCTCTTTCGGATATCCTTGCACATGAAGCTCTCTTTGCAAGGATTTCAAGGAACCAATACCAGTAACTCAAGAACATGAAATAGTGGTACCAACAAGGTATAAATGCTATTTAGCTTACGTTACAATATGTTTGTCTGAATTTGTGTATTGCTAGAGATAAAAAAAATCATAGTATATCAATGTACCTTTTGTTATAATCAAAAGCAATATTAAAAGTATATATTCCTCTTAATTTGTCTTCTTTTTCTATGGTAGTTTAATCTTAGGTCACTATCATGTGCAAGTAGTTTTTATCAAAGGTTTCTCTTTAAGAACTTAATTAATAGTATGAGGGCTTCTAAGATTGGAAAGTTGGCCCTCCACAAGAAATAATAAACTATTTGATAGATTTAGATATGCAATTTGAAAACAAGTTTTCACAATAAAATTTAGTGTTACAACCAAGTGGAAAGATTTATTGGTAATCTAGATCTTTTGCTAGGTGATTGACCATGGCAAACCTATTCCCTATACTATTAGTTAGAAATTGAATGTACTTTTTCCTTTTTTGGTAAGGAGCCAAGGCTCATTTTCATATATTAAAATGGATTACATTATGTTTTTCAGAGCATAATGATAGATTTCAATACATCATCAGTTAATTTAGAATTCTATGAACCCTCAACTTGTTCCTTTGCTACAACTGAGGCCATATGATGTGCCAAGTTGTTAAAGATCCTTGGGACAAAAGAAACCACGATAGTTGGATTTAATAGACTCCAACAATCCTGTATGATTTTTGCAATCCTCTATGGGGGTTGGTTATTGTCATCAAGAAGTAGCTTGATGACTGACTAGTAAACACCCTCAATTATGGTTCCTTGACATCCAAACTTGGCAGCAAGTTGCAATCCAAGAAGAAATCCCCATACTTCCATTTCTTCCACTGTACCTCCATGAACAAATTTAGAAAAGCCCTCAATAAAAGTGTCTGATTGATCTCTTGCAATGGTCACTGCAGCTCCAATAGATCTAGTGGCTTCATACACATTTGTACACATTAAGTTTGATATAGCCTTGCAGTGGAGGAGACCATGTACATGACAAGGTGATAAAACAAGGAGTCTGAGTTTCAGCATTGATGCTAGTATTCATTGAGTATCCCGGTTTCTTTATGAATGATGGCGTTGGCGGAAGGGGGAGTGTTGTAGAAGATTTTATCATTTCTAGTTTTCTGGATTGACCGGATGATGAAGGCACCCATGCTAAATGCATGTGTCTGGATATAAGAGGCACCAATCCCCAATCCCTAATCCCCAATCCAATCCTTGAAGGATCTTCTATTCTCTTGGGTTCTTAGATCCAAAGGTGAACCAAACCTAATTAATTGTGAAAATTTACAATTAAAGAAGAGGTGGTCAATTGTTTCCATTTCTTTTTCACATAGAGGACATGATAGGTCTATCGAATTGATGAACTTGGAGAGATTCCCTTTTACTGCTACAACATTATGTAGGCATCTCTAAATAAACATTACAACACGTGGAAGGATGTTTTTGAATTTTCATAATGTTTTGAATATTTTACTAGTGATAGAATCCATTTTGGTGGATAATGAAACCTTACCCTTGTTGAGTTGAGTGTATGCAGATTTGGTGGTTAAGATACCTAATGGGGTGGAGGTCCATATGAGTTTATCATCCTTGTACCTGTCCATTTGGCTGAGGTAAATTTTTTGAGTTGTTTCTGACACGTGAGAGAAAGATATTCGCCAGTATATCTGCCCTCCTTCTTGAGGTGTGATCAATTAGCAAAACTACTTTTTTTCTTAGGAGATCTAATAATGTTTTTGAAGACTTTATAAGTTGGAATACCAGGAATCCAGGGATCTTCCCAGATATTGATGTTGTGACCACTAGCAATAGACCAATAGCTCATTCTTTAAGTAATTATTTGTTCTTGAGAATAGCTCTCCATGTAGATGATGCTGATTTGGTTTGTTTAGACATTTAGAAACTTGAGGTCCTTAGGTATATCACCCTTAGAAGTTTGACCTAGTTGTCTCTAGGATTTTTAATGTATTTCCATCTTAGTTTGACCACTAATGCATTATTGACTGCCTTCATCTCTCTAATTGGAGAGATATTAGGCCAATACCAATCAAACATTAAAATAAATAAATAAATAATGCCTGACAAAGAGTATTTTGGTTTATACGAATAAAAGGCAGTAAACATACAAGACATTTGCTATTTATCTACTAAAACAGTCTTCTATTCCCTTGTTTATTTACCTAGACACCCTTTATTAGGCAATGCTGAAGATTATTCATCAGCCTCTCAATATTACAAGTCAATAGTATATATTTTAGGTAGTCTCAACGACTAGAGGATCATGAAACATGAGATGAAATCAAATGATTTGATCTTCTTTTGTCTTTTTTTCGTTTTATTTTTTTGTACAAGAATGATTTCATGGTATTGGTAATGGAATTCTTTTGACAATCTTTCCTCCTCAAACGGTGGGTCGTGGTCTCCTACACACATGCTAGATTTGAATAATTTATAGTCTAAATTGAGAGATATCACGCCTGTACCAATCAAATGCTCGACAAAGGGTGCCTCCATCGATACAAATGGGTCAAAGGAGGGTGTTATGGTAAAAATGAATGTATATTTTGAAAGAACAGGCATCGTGTCACGTTGAGTAGATACTGGCGTTGAGTAGATACTGGCGTAGTATATCTCCAATCAGCAAATTGGAGATGATTCAAACGTGTACTGTGTTATCCTAAGTCGTGGTCAAATTGTGGTTATCATAGACCCTCATTGGTCATCCATGGTAGGGATTCCCCTTTTTCATACTAGGTTTGTTTTATTTTACAAGTTCGTTGAATGGGAGGAAGTATATTTTATATTCTGTGTGCCGTTTCTAACTTTTGGTTAAAATAGTCTTGGAACTCAAAGTTCTCTGAAGACATACTAAAACACAAGGCTGTCATTATAATCCAACATTTAATGGATCCTACGGAAGAGCGTAGAGGACTAGGGGTGGCAATGTTCGACACAATTTGCAAACCCGAAACAAAATTAGTGGGTTAGGGTTTACTGTAATCGTGTTTCGGGTCAAAGCGGATCAACATGCTTTGACATGATTAATAAATGGATTGTATTCAGGTTGATCAATATAATCGTATACACAAATACGATCTGCCAATACAAATTACCATCCTAGGTCACAAACCCGATACGAAATTAGTGGATCCATATAATCATATACTCTTAACTCAATACAACACGAATATAACCAGCCAACACGAATAACCACCCTTGAAGACCAAAAATCAATATAATCAAATGATCTTAATGGTTCAATTTTTTTTATTATTCTAGTAAATTTAGATCACAGTACGCCATTGTTCAAATTTGGTTGGGTTACAAATCTTGTTGCCCCAGAACTGACATGGATTGAGGCACTGCACACGTTACCACTTCTTTGATGCTCACTTTTCATCTTATCATCACTGCACGTACGTCCACTGTTGAAAGGAAGGGCTCGTCTGGTAGAGAGCCTGCACGATCAATCAAAAAACTCTCTCTACTATACTCTAATATTAATATATAGAGGATTGGCATAAAAAAATATTAACGAAAAAGCACCCAAGTGTTTTTAAAATCCATTTGATATATATATATATATATAAAAGAGAGATAAAGAGAACGAATGGTAGATTTTGTTTGTGGGGCCATATGATGGTGGATAGGGGTGGCAAGGTTTAAGTCGTGTCAAGATAAGGGTATACGATTATATGACTCAACCCTAACTGACCCATTTATTAATCGTGTCAAAATGGGTTGACCCATTTGACCCAAAACACATTTTCCGTCAACCCTAACCCGCTTATTTTGTATTGGGTTCATGTCGGGTTAACAGATCGTGTCAAACATTGCCATCCCTAATGGTGGAACATCGCTAACCATTGCGTCCTATAATTGTGTACCTAAAAATGGACTTTGATTTACACCCTGAACGAATATGTGCAAATGGCATCAGGGTTGCCATATCAGTACTGAAAAAGTGACTTTACTTTTTTGGTGATGCTTATCACTTTTTGGTGCTGATGTGTCAACCCCTGACTCCATTCGCACATATTCGTTCATGGATTGTGTGTACTTAATTCTTTGGGCTTAAAAATACAAAAAGGTTATTGATATATGCATTGCATCCAACGATAGAAAGAATGAAAAAGAAAAAAATAATGTAAAATAAAAATTGAACTTTTTTCCTCAGAGTGCTTTTGTTTTAGTTTTGAAAATGGGGCTCCTTGTTGAAGTTTTGTCAATATTTATATCGAAGTATATTTTATGAGTTTTAATCAGTGGGAATGGTGGGTCCATCAAGTATACTGCTTATCTGCCTTTCATATCAAGCAACCTTAGAATTTACTTCTCTCTCTCTCTCTCTTTCTCTCTCTGCAACTCTCATGGCAAAAGAATCATGATTTCAGCACTCTAGCTCAAAACCCATGTGAGTTTTTAACATCTTTTCCCCTTTGGTTTCTTATTTTTTTTTACAAATCTCTCTCTCTCTCTCTCTCTCCCCCCCCCCCTCTTTTTACAGAGAAAATTTCCTAGTCTTAAGAAAATAAACTTCCAATTTATAATACTTTTTTCACATGAAGAAAGTTCTAATGTTCTTACTTCATCTTAATTATTGTAGGATTTACCACTTAATATTATGAAGTGGGTCTTTTTGTTAACGAATAAGAAATTTCAACATTATGAAGATCACCACCTTATGAATTGTTTTTCTACTATCAATACACTAATTGTTATAATTTATTTTCAATATTTAAGTAAAATATTCAGATGGGTTTTGCAGTGCTTTTGATTCTGCCTCTAAGTAACAGCTGTGGAGGCCGTTTCTTCCATTAACTTTAATAGCTAGAGGCTAAGTAAAGGTGTGTTGGGGGCTATAGAGCTTTATATAACAAATGGATTTTCTTTCACTCCCCTTGTCTCTCTCTTAACCGTCTACATGCCCAACTTAAATTGGCAAAGAGTTAAAGTTGGTGTTCTGAGAGACCTTTTCCTTTTTCTTATTGGCTTCAGTTAAAGTATAGGGAAATTTAGTGGTTTTCATGGTTAAAGCAGGTTTTTTATAGCTCAATCCCAGAGTTACAGTTTCTTCTTTTCCTCTCCTCTTCTCTTCTCTTCTTTCTTGCTTCTGTAGAGAGGGCTTGTCTTCTTTTTTCTCTGTTTTGGGTCTTTTCTTGGCTGGGTTTTGTTAAATTTTCTGTTTTAGATTGGATTTGCTGGACACAAGTTCAAGGTTTCAAGATTTTTTTTTTTGTTTTTTTGTTTTTGTCTGTATGTTGTGGGTTGTTTGTCACTGATGATCAGAAGAAGGGAAACCTTAACTTTCTTTTATTTGAATTTTCTATTCTCTAGTGTTAATTCTAAGTTTCTAAGATGCCCAACACAATTTTTTTTTTCAAGTCCTTTGCACCCTCGAATCTCAGTTGGGTTTAAAGTTCTGTTGCTTAGTATTGCTTTAAATAAATATTAAGATGACATACATCTCTTTTTCCTTTTGGCAATTTCGGATTGTAGAGAGTTGGATAAGGAGGACATGAGTGGGGAGTCACATATAAGAGAGAATTTTATAACAGATTTTCTTTTCAGTTAAAGAGCCATGAACAAGAGTCATATGGGTTCCATCAGCAGTTCTGATCTTATTGATGCAAAGCTTGAAGAGCATCAGATGTGTGGATCCAAGCAGTGCCCTGGTTGCGGACACAAGCTAGAACGAAAGCCGGTACGGAGAACTGAATAATATTCTTGGCTTCAACTGAAAGATTTTGCACAAAAGGAATCAAATTGATAGTGATTAAATTTGTCTTAGTTTACGGTTTCTTGTAAATAAATTATAGTTTCAACAGTAGAAAAAATGAAAAAGAAGAAAACGGAACAATTTTTTTTTCTCTTATCATTATTTTTTATTCATTTAAATATGATTTGCAGGACTGGTTAGGTCTTCCAGCAGGAGTGAAATTTGATCCAACAGACCAAGAACTGATAGAACACCTTGAAGCAAAGGTTGAAGCCAAAGATTCTAAATCACACCCCCTCATAGATGAGTTCATCCCAACAATAGAAGGAGAAGATGGAATTTGCTATACCCATCCTGAAAAGCTTCCAGGTTAATTAGAGGCTCTCTCTCTCTCTTTCTCTCTCTCTCTCTCTCTCTAGATTAGACAAGAATAATACTTTTTCATCAAAGTGATTGAAAGTCTCTCCCTCTCTCTCTGGGATACTTCATGCAGAATCGGATACTTCTATAAACAACCATTATTGTTAATTCTTACCGTCTTCTCTCACTTTTTTTCTCAAATAAAGCTCAGAGCTTCATATGGGTTTGTTTTAATTATCATTTTTTTTTTGGTAGAATGTTTTAATTATCATATATAATCTCCATTTTGGTGTAACTTGCAAGTATCCAATTATAGTTTGTTGCACCAAAGTTAACCTAACTTTGATTTTGGCAATCCTTTCACTTGGCTTTCAGGAGTAACAAGAGATGGGTTGAGCCGACATTTTTTCCACAGACCCTCCAAGGCCTACACAACTGGAACAAGAAAGAGAAGGAAAATACAAACTGAATGCGATCTGCAAGGCGGCGAGACCCGGTGGCACAAAACTGGCAAGACGAGGCCGGTAATGGTGAATGGCAAACAAAAGGGGTGCAAGAAGATTTTAGTCCTCTATACCAACTTCGGCAAACATAGGAAACCAGAGAAAACCAATTGGGTCATGCACCAATATCACTTGGGTCAGCTTGAAGAAGAGAAAGAAGGAGAACTAGTGGTGTCAAAGATCTTCTATCAGACACAACCCAGACAGTGCAATTGGTCGGACCGGAGTGCAACCACTGGTGAAGGGAGTGAGGCTAATAGAAGAGATAGTGGTAGTGCGAGTTGTTCGTCTTCTAAAGAAGTTAGTGCCCAAAGAGAGGAAGCATCTGGTGCTGGGACTGGAATATCAAACTACAGTTCCATGGATATTCAACACATGAAATCTGATCATTTTAGTTTTTCCCCATTTAGAAGGAGCTTTGATGAGGTACAATTTATATTCATTCAATGTGTCCAACTATAGCGATCCTAGATCGCTAGCTACGAAGGGATCTGATTGTGTTTATATGTAAGCACGGCCTTCACTTGCATGATGCGTTTTGGGAGAGAGCACTTGGCTCTGCCCGAAGAACAAAACCGGGGTGGAAGAGAGCACTTGGCTCAGCCCAGAACCACACAATATCATGCCGGTGGATACGGGGCGGTACACCAACTGACCTAAAAGTTCCATAGATCTTTTTATACATATTATTTGTTTACATACAAGACCTTATACATTCCAACATAAACATTGCTAAATAAAAAATAAAAATATATACAAAAGAAAAAATGGCTATGATCTTGGTAAGCTTAATATCCAAAATATATCTCTTTCATGTTTTTTATTTTTCCAAAAGTTTTTAATGCTTACATATATTGAGGGGAAAAAAGAAAGAAAAAAAAAAGATTTTACTTTATTGCATGTTGATGAGCTACATGAATATGACTGTAGCTTTCCAAATCAGTTTTTTTATTGTGAGAAAACATCTCTATTGTGAATGGAAAAATTAAGAAAAAGAAGTTTTTGGATTCTTTTTTCATACGGCCAGTTGCTTGCATATACAGCATTGGAAGAATATCTGAATCGCTATAACATCATTATCATCTAACCTAAACTTTGTTTTTTATTACCGATCAAGAGCCAAATTAAATGAAGGAGAGAACAAAAGAGAGAATTGACTTGCTAGCAACTGAGTAACTTGGTATGTTTGTTACAGGTGGGGATGGGAGAACCTTTGAAGGCAAGAGAAACCACAGCATCTGGCACGTGTGAGGAGCCAGAAGAACACGAGCATCAAAGGCCACATCACGTGACCCATGAACCACATCAACAGCAGACAGCTTTCCACGCCAGTAGGCCTTCACATCCCATCTCTACAATCATCTCTCCTCCTCCCCTTCATCACCCCTCTATTGTTCTTGATCAAGATCCTTATCATGTTTCAAGAATGATCCTCCAAAATGAAAGATTTCAGGTACTCTATCCAAACCTTTATAAGTACTCTTAAATAAAACAATTAACCAACTTTCCTAAAACCCTAGCTGACAGGAGAGGTTAGAGTTAATATACTAAAAATACATTTTAATACTCCCCCTCGGGAGGATTATTCCTGGATACGACGTGCACACTTCAACACTAATAGAGGAAATATGTATATACTATCTTAAATAAAGCAATTAACAGGTTAAAGTTAATATACTTGACATATATTTTGATAGCAAAACCCTTTTTCTATCTTTAATGTCTCTTCAGTCCTAGGTTAAAAATTTTGACAGGCCAAGTCAGGTCGACTAGGGTGAGGAGTACAGCTGAAACGGGTTTTCAGGTGGCAGTGATCCCAGCCCGGGATGTAGTCAGTGACCTGGGCGAGTAAGGTTCCAATGAAAGCCAAGTTGGTCGAAGTAACATGCCTGTTATCTTTGGAGTAGACATGAGAGTTTTCAATTGAGAAAGAATCTCCTATACCCAAATTAGTCTGTCCATCTGTGTTCCCACACCACAGGGTGACACGTGATATTTTTTTTAAAAATTAGGTGCCTCTATCTAGGTATCTACCTTTCCATTTGTACACTTTTTTTATTACAGTTTTAACCTTATACACCCCTTGTTATATTTTGGGTACCTACTTTCATTTGAAAACTGTTTTTATGGTTTTAACCTTTTACACCCGGCTGGGATGTGGTGTGCCCCCTTAAAGTGCTCCTAACGTACTCCCTTTCAGGCAGGGGGGGACACATCAGGTAGAAAAGTGATTTACACATTTTGGGGGTGAGTGTAAATCATTTCTTGACGTGATGTCCCCGCTGCATAGGGGGAGACCTTAGGAGCACTTTAAGGGGGTACACCAAATCCTGGGAGCTGTACACCCCACCCTTTGTGTTTGGGAACACTGGAGGACAGACTAATTTTGGTGTAGGAGATCCTTTCCCTTTTCAATTACGAGTGTTTTCTTTTTCTCTGGTCTCTTCTTTTTAATGTTCGTTTTCGTTTTCCATGAACCAATTTAACAGCAGCAGCATCAACAACAACATCAAAAATTGGGAGGAACGTGTACTTCAGGTTTGGAGGAACTGTTGATGAGTTGCACTTCAACTGACATCAAAGAAGTAAGTTTGAGCTTTTTGACCCTGAAATCCATGAGTCTTTTTTTAGCTTTATCTTTTTTCCAACATCTCAACTAAATAGGATCTACCCAAGATTGTAGAAAACAAAATGAGAACGTAACCCGTTAATTTCGGTCTAACATAAAAACGGAACCTTCCTTTATTTTTGTTTTCAAACACCAAAAAGTGAAAACTGTAGCTTTTTCCTTCAACCCTTGTGGGCTGTTGTTTTCTTTTAGACTTAGTAACTAATGAAAACAAAACCCAACTAGTTTTGTTGACAAAAAGAAAAAGAAAAAGGAGTGGAGAAGCTTAATTTTTTCAAATTAACAAAAAGGAAACCAAAAAAGAAAAGGAAAAGGAAAAATAAAAAGCATGCAACTGGGTTTTTGAGTGGCGAAAATAAAAAGAAAAAGTGGAAGATAAGTCTTCATGAAGTGTGGACTGTGGAATTGAATGTTGTCATATATAATATAAAAAAAGCAAAAGAAGTGTTAAAAGAAAGAAAAAAAAAAAAGACATTAAAATGGAAACCAGACTCAACTGGACTATATATATATATATATATAGGGATGCAAATGAGCCAGATTCGATGCAGATATTAGTATATCTGAATTTGGTTCATTTATAATCGGATATTTTTTAAACGAACGGATATTTAATCGAGCCGGGATACATATATGTTCATATTCGTATCTGTTAAGTTGGTCGAATATCGGATACGAACACGGATATATCCAATTAAACAAATTCATTAAGTTAGGTTAACATATTTGTATATGTTAGGTTAGGGTTAATGTTAAAAGTGATGCATCATAACCTATAATAGTG
>JAOXJP010092833.1:0-14624 GCA_025762735.1 Platanus orientalis | reverse complement strand
ATCATAACCCTTATTTTATTACTCTCCCCTGAATCCATATGATTATTTCACTGATTTGTTCATAATTCAAGGTACAAGTAGATGTTACTATTAGACATTTAGTTTTATTTCATTTCAGTAAAAATATTTTACTAGAGAACACACTTTTGTAAGGATTTTACTATAAAGCACACTTCAGTAAAGATTTACTATTAGCATGTTATCCAACATTTTAATATAACTGCATGGAACTACCCCCTTCTTAAATTTCTCCCCCTTTTATTCATTGCACTCCCCCTTAAATCTACACCAATTTAACCACATGCATTTAATAAATAGATAAAGATATACCAATGACAATCATATGCAAATAAGATATAATACACACCCATTGAGCAAAAGCAAGTCATTATTTAAGATTTTTAAGTTCACTTGTTCTTACCCAAATTTGTTGTATTGGAGCGAGTCTCTTTTATTCCATTTCCTGTATTTTTATCTTTTGCTCATTCCTCTTAGGCTTTTGAGATTGTAGCTAATCATACAATCTCTTTTGACACTCAAATTTCAAGTGTCCTTGTAGTGCACAATACTAGCAAACTATGTGGGTTTTAGAACTAGAGCTTTCAAATTTTAGTTCCTTTTGGATCATCTTATTTTTACTCATGTTGGTTGGGTTCTTTTAATGTAGGCATTCTATGATCCAACTTTATTCCAAGGAGTCTTATTTGGCTTTAAGAATTCTTTTCCATAGCCAACTGCGGTCATATCTCCCTTGTGTTTTCCTATGTTTAACATAGTCTCAAATTTGTCATTTCCTTGAGCTATTATTCTAGGGGATCTATGATTCCTCTCTTTTAAAGTTTTGATTTTGGATTCAAGTTCAATTAGTTTAGTTTGAAGCTTTCCATTAGATTCAACAAGCTTCATGTTTATTTCAAATTCTTTATAAATTTTTTTATTTAAATCATTTAAGTCCTTTTTTAAAGAGTTTGGTTCGAATTCTCAAAATTGATTATTGATTATGATTATGAATTTTCGTAATCAGATTATGAGAAACGAATTTGAAAATCATAATCTTGTTTGGATATTCTGTTTTTAGAAGGTGATTATGAGAATCCATAATCAGAATCTTGTTTGGTTCAACATTACTTAGAAACAATTATTCAACTAAACAAGATGAACAAATTATTTAACAAAAAAAAATATAGATATTCTTATAAAAGTCAACCAATCATCCAAAATGAAATTAGAAAATACGATTGCCATAAAAATACATCATAGATGTCTAGATCTTAATACTCTTTCCATAGTTCTTGCAATTGCACTTTGGTAATGACTTTTATTTACAGTTCATCAAACATGATAACCCAATGCTAGGTACAATCAGATCACGGTCAATCAACTTAAACAGCTCAGCTTAATTAACCCATGCCAAAAGAATCCAACTTTCTTGTTGCATGTTGAGAACTCAATCTTTGTTACTATGAACTGTTCAAAGTATTCCAAGTGATTAGAAAATCATCTAATCAACATGATACAAGTGACAGATTCATCAAAAAAATAAATGATACACGTGGCAGGAGGCAGCATCAATGAACGACTGCCGACAAATGCTGCTAATCAGGTTTGATCCCAAGACCTCTTCTTAAGAGGGGCGGTGCCGCAACCACCAAGTAATTGATCAGCAACTATAATAGCATTCAGATTTGTAGGTATTATACACATAATATATGGTACAAGTTTTTATAGCATACATTATAACAGTTATTCATAGGATGTTTCACAATATATAACAAAATGTACACCTCAAACCAAGATCTATCAATGATTTCATATTACAAGATTGTAGAATATGTGCAACCAGTAATAGAATATGTGCAACAAAATTATAGCTCATACATCTGAGAAAAAACAAATCTTTTTTTCTTCTTCATCGATAGGCAGATTAGAAGAATGAAACGAGAAAGCAGGAGGAGGTTTCAAGGTAATTATTCGTACATATTTAGGCATTTTTATATTTAGATCTGTTCTTGAGTTTTCAGTGAATTGCTTGTTTTCAGATTAGAGGGAATTCAGCAACTAAATGGAAATTTTAGAGTTAAGAGACTTAAGATTTTAAGCTTTTGCGACATGGGCTTTCTGATTTTCATTTATTTATTCTTTCCTCCACTGATAGATTTCAGAAAGAAAAGGTTTTAGAAAGAGGGTTTTTTTCCCTAGTTTCTTCTACATTTAATTCATCTTCTAATCTTCATCAATCAAATAGAGAAAATAAAATCTCAGCTCTTGCTGCATGGGTGTTTTGTATTCTTTATTTAATTTTTCTAATTTGATATGTAAAAAGTAGAAGACCAAAGCAGAATTATTATTTTGTAAGCATGGAAATCCAGTTTTTCTTTTTTATGTTCTCTTCTTTGTTTCATGGATTGGTGCTATGGTTATTTATTCATGATTTCGATGTAGTGAAAAAGAAAAGAAATGGAGTGTTTGCAACTGTTTCTATCAGGAAACTAGCAGAGCTTGGTTGAGGAGAGATGGGTGATGTTAAGGAGAGTAGAGTCTCTGCGTAAAAGAAAACCGATTGAACGAATCAGCCCCAACTTCAACTTGGTCCGACCAGAGAGCAGAGCAATAAAGGGAGGAGATGAGTGAGCAGAGAGATAGGGGAGAGAGAGAGAGGGAGGGAAGAGAGTACCTGTGAGATTACAAAGAGAAAATGAGAGAGATGTTGAAGCTCTAATCCCCAATCGCAAAGCTCAAAGGCGTTCCGTTGCAACTCCCCGCAAAATTGGATGATCGATTTTGGGATTTATTACACGTGCTTTCTAAAAAAATCGTAAAAACTAGTTACTGCCTGTTTCTGATTATGGCAATAATCAACACCTGATTCTTTCATAATTGATTTTGAAACTCCCAACCAAAGACGATTTTCAAGTCAATTGATTCTAACCTAGAATCGATTCTCATAAGCCGAACCAAATGCTACCTTTGATCTATCCTTTAATTTTTGATTTTCCTCTAAAAAATAGCATTTGACTTTTAAGGCTCACTTTCATTTAATTCTTTTAACCTTGTCTCAAAAAGAATAAAATTTTCTTTTAATTCCCTATTCTCTTTTTGAGTTTAGAGTTTGCATTTGCAAGTTTTAAGCTTATTAAAGGCCTTTGGAAGGTTGTCATCACCTTCCTCATCACTACTTGATTCAACATAGTTTGTTGGTTCGGTGATGACAGTCAAAGTTCTAATTGAATGTGAAGTTTCATCTTCATTACGTCATGATTCTTTATCTGACTCATCGGAATCATCATCCCATGTAACATTCATGGCTTTGCTTTTAAAGTTATTTTTTCTATTTTCATATTCAATCACCTTGTGTCCAAATGCTTTGCATTCATAATATTGGATTTCATCTCTAGTTTTTTTTTCTTCTTTTTCTTCTTCTAACATTTTTACTCGTTTTCTTATTGTTAGAAGAAAACATTTTCTTTGTTTTAAGGAATTTTCTGAATTTTTTACTAAGTAATTTAAAATTCTCATCTAACTCTTCGTCATTGTTAGATTTTTTGTTGGTTGATTTAAGAGCTAAGTCCTTTCTAACTGTTTTTAGTTTTAACTCAAGTTGAAGTGAGCCTAGTAATTCTTCTACTTTGATTTTATCTAAATCTTTGCTCTCTTCAATTGTAGTCACCTTAGGATAGAATCTCTTAAGGAGAGATCTCAATATTTTTCTCACAATCTTGGAGTTAGACACATTTTCTTTAAGTCCCCCCTCATTAAATTAGCTATATCCTGGAGTTAGGTATAGAATTCAATGAAATGTTGAGTGTCTTCCATTCTAAGGGTCTTAAACTTAGTGGTCAAGATTTGAGCTTAGATTGCTTCATGGTGTTAGTCCCTTTGTGGGTTTTCTTAAAAAGATCCCATACTTAAGTTGTTTCTAAGTTACAAATCCTTTGAAACTCTTTCACACTAACAACACAAACAATTGTGTATTCAATGTTCTGTAATTTGCATTGGATGCATTCTTATCATTAGAAAACCACTTATTAGTGTCTTCCTCAGTAGGAGGGGTCCAACCTACAACAACAAAGTTCTAGATGGTAATGTCTAGTGATTCAAGGAAGATTCGCATCTACGCCTTCTAATAAGTTTAGTTAGACCCATAAAAATAAGGTGATTTATCCGTGGGCATTCCTTTAGCCATTTTGGATATTTAACGGATCTTTATGCTTGGGATGTTAAGCCCTAATAGAGCAACTTGCTCTGATACCAATTGAAATCACAAAAGATTGATATCTGATGAGATCCTAGAGGCGGTGAATAGGATCCGGCCAATTCTTTAAAATTATTTTACTATTTAGTTCAATTTCTATTTATTTTGATTTACTTAATTTAATTATGTAACGGAATGTTAAATAGAATTCCTTCAGTAAACCAAAGAGTTTCATAAAAGATAAAACAATATATAAGCAAGATAACCATACTATGAATACTATCATAGATTACTATACTCTGTCATGCACTATAACGACCTATGACAGAGCGGGAGACGGGCTAATAGATTTTTTAAAGGATATTAACACTTAATATCTGACTTCATTTTAAACTGGTCAGCTTAAAGGCTTCTGGGTAAGTGGTTCGGTTTTGGACTGGGGAAGGTGTTAGGCATCCTGTTCTACCTGCATATGCAGTTACTTTCTTAAACCGGTTCAAACTTAAGGTCTAACTTCTGTGTAACGGGTGTATTAATGTGTCTAATTTTGGAAACCGTGTCATGCATGTGCAGGTGGTTACCCTACTGACTAGTGTAGGTATGTGACGCGTGTATACAAAACAAATCAATTAAGCAATTAAATTGACCATCTTCTTAACATGTATTAAAAATAACTCAAATAAAATCAAATTTAGGGAGCGTACCTGGGAGCCACTATCTCTCATTATCTGTTAAAACAAATTGAAGAGTTAGTATATAACACGTATACAAGACACAATTACACCCTAAAAAAGAAAAAAAGAAAAAGAAAAAGAGAAAAACGAAATTACATAAAAGAATAAATGAAGAATAAAGAAAGAAAAGGAATGGAACATGCTTGATTGGTTTGGATTATCTCAACATTTAGTCTTGGGGTTCTTGATTTGGACCAAGGTTAATTGATTGGGCTTAAGTTTGGGTTCAGCCAGATTCCAATCAAACTCAAATCTGGGCTAACAAAAGATGGATTTAAACCTGGTTTGGCTAAGCCCAAAACTGGCTTCAACTTGGGTTGGATTAACTCACGCATAGCTCAAAATAAGTCCCTTTTTAATAACGATCTCAATAACACAAGGTTTGGCACCACCAAATCTTATGGCATGCAGCTGACCTTTATAACTTAACCCATATGGAGTCTTTACACAGATCTGACCATTACGCCTTAAAATCAAGTTTCAATCCCAAGTTTAAAACAACATTCCCTTTTCCTGAATAAAGAAAACAGATTGACCCCCTTTATAAATCCAATCAACGCCCAGGAAAACTTTCATTATATAGGCAATGACTCCTATTGTAAAGTCCTATATATCTGAACACATCTTAGCTTCAAAAATTAAGGTAAAATGATCATTTCCCATTTAACAATAATTGTGTAATCTACCTCAAAAACCACAACATGATGAGATCCAATTTTCTGAAGCTATTGTAGTCACGATGAATCTACCCCTCCCCTCCATCAGCATCTTCTCTCCACAACCAAACCTCTTCCAAAGATTTTTCTAAGATTTGTTGAATGATATTGATGGAGACTTTGAAGAACAGATCCACCACTTCTAATACATTTGAAAGAGTAAAAATAAAAGTTGTTGATATAGCATCAATGACGAAATCATGGGGAAAACAACCAGTTCATTGCAAATGCAACCTCGGAGTAGTGATATGGGTGTGGATTATTTAAGATATTTTGTGATGTTTCATTCAAAACCCAAATATGATAACATAGGGTTTTCAAATGATCCATATTCTTAGCAACTGAGATGAAGATGCAGACACATGCTACATGTCATGAAGCAAACAAAAATACAAACAAAATTCATGAAAAACAACAGTTATGCAAAATAAGATGAACAATATATTTGGATACGTACATGCTTGGAGAACCATTAACGTGTAAATGAAACAAAAAGAAAATTATATAAAAAAATAGTAAAACATCAACATAATGATGTGAGTATAAAAGTGATGAATATAAGTTACATCCAAAATAGATCAAGTAAATAGAAGAGAATAATGTACCTTTTATGTTGCATGGTTGATAATCAGTTTCTCATTGGGGCAACACTTTCACTTCAGAATTATTGTCCTAAATATATGAGAGAAAAAAATAGAAAAAGGGTCTCTATGGCTGTATGAGAGAGAGAGAGAGAGAGAGAGAGAGAAGGGGGGCTGCTATGCAGGTTTTACCCTCTACGAGAGGGGAGGAGCTCGGGAAGGTTTGGCCATGAGTTTCAGAAAGGGGAGAAGAGCCTTTATACATAATTTAGGAGTAGGGATATCTAGGAAATATTTTTATTTTTTATTTGCTTTTATTAGATTATTTGATTAGATTTTGGATTATTTTATCTTATTCTAATTGATTTTGTTTGAATTGAATTAAGATTTAATTATATTTGATTTTTCTTTCTAATTAGACAAAACTGCACCATGTGTCATGTTCCTATGCGTTGCAAGATATCGTAATTTGGTGGACCCACTTGAGAATTTATTGATCCAAAATTGTCAGGTTCAATTGGACTCACTAGACTAAATCAATGGCGTTGATCTTCATGGTGGGGTCCAATTTGAAATTTGAAATTTTAAAGTGTTTGATCGGACGGTCATGATTTGATACGATGTGATGGAGGATTTTTGAATGGGCTTTGAAAGTCTTGATAGGTACCCCAAGGTTTTGAAACATGCCTGAACTATTTAGGTGTCCGATTGATCATCCAATGTGTATTTTGCTCAGATTTTAAAAAGATTCTAAATCAAGGGTCAAGATTCACTAAAGCTTGATATGATGGATTTTGACGATCAAATTATCTATTTAAAGGTTTTGAACTGCTTCGGACACATCCATGACATTCGATTGGTTGTTTAATGCTTGTACGATGATATTCAATGGTTTACCTTTGATGAAGGGTAAAATCATAATTTTCAACTCTAGATGTAGCTGATACCATTCAGATACATGAAGATTGGATGGAAAGACAAAAAAACAGGCTATACAAAGATCTTAGTGAAAAATCAAAGGTTTGGAGTGCCAAATCAAGAAAGAACGGGACTAGTCTAAGTGTGGGAGGTTGTCTAATCACCTTGGATTCTTAGGATGCCTAAGGTCTATTCTAGAGAGTCGGTGCTACCCATTGAAAGAAACCTCTAGATCCTGGGCCAAAACTAGGTGTTGACAATGTCCACTCTCAAAGGTTCTTCCCCCGAGTCAGTTAATTTTATTAATAGTTATCCTAAACTATTATAGAAAAATTAAAAAAACTGTAAATTGACTTATAAGTTCAATGAGAATCCACTGGCCTTGTAAGTATGTATCTAGTGACTCCGGTGAATGCGCTTCATCTAGTGGCTTCGATGGACATTTGAAAATCCATGCTTGACTCTAGCCAGTGTTAGCGAATCCGCCTCCGGTGACTTCAGTGAAGGCTACGAATTTGGAAGTTGTAGAACTCCATCCTTTTTGGATTTGGCTCTTAGTAAGTTGATTTTATTGTAGAAACCAACATTTTTTGGAGAAACAAAGGTTTGACTATGGGTTTAGCTTTCCTAACTTCTAAAAAGTTTAACAATAAGTTTGGAAAGTTTCTACTCATGACCTTGGCATGAATTTGCCTAAAGATGAAGCTCCAATAAGCTCTAATGGAGATTTAACTCAATAAGCTCACAAACTCACTCAATCAGGGTCTTTTCTTCAAGTTTTTTTACTCAATAATCATTCGTATTCATTGTTAGGCCTTTGGGATTTATTCTCTTTTTATAGAGCCTGAAAAAATGTTTAAAAGTCCCCCAATGGCTCTTTTCCAACGGTAAAAAATAGAGCTGTTTGGAAGAGTTCAAAATTGGATTTTTTTTTTCTTCCAATTTTGGCGATTTGGAATGGTCCAACTCCTTTTTGATCGGTCCAGGTTGGATCTGTTAGCTCTGAGCACTTCCCAAGAGCATCTGGATCGGTCCAAACTTTTTTGGACCAGTCCAATTCCCCTGTTCTGTAGTCTTGTAGAGCTCATTGAGCCGGTTGTTTTAAGTACTTATGTGTCACAAGCGGACATCGAGATCAAAAGTTATGGTTGTTTAAAGTTTAAGAGCCATTTTTAATTTTCTTTAAGTCCATTTATATCCAAATCTTGTGAGGCCTTTTCTATGGTTCGGATAGGTCTTTTTAAAATATCATATGGTCAATAGGCTTAGTCTAACATCAACCACTTACCAACATTACCTTTGAAGTATTTAGTTGGTGTTGGGCTTCACTCAACCTGACTTTTGAGACATCTTGAGTTCTTCACTTGTGTGGCTTGAGTTTCTTGAGTTAGTGGTCTTCCCAACTCTGAGATGTTCCTCATGAAGCCTCTCCTGGAATTGAACTTGGACTTACATGACTCAATAAATTACAAATTATATACATGTAAGACCTTAAAATTGACCACACTACAACATGTACTTTTACAGTTTTGGAATGGGATTGACAATTCACATTTTACATTAACAATGCCTACTTATCTACATAAATCTAATGTAAGGTAAAATAAACTTGAGCTCATGGTAATATAATAGTATTTGTTTTATGATTATTTAGTACCTTCACATGGTTCTTAAGTATCCTATTTTCGTGATTACTTAGTTGTGTGTTGATTTATATGTTATGTTTCTTTGTTACTTGCATAGTGTATTTTTTAGGTTTGTTTATTATTTTATTGACGTTATTCACATTATTATATTGTAGTTGCACTTATTGATTCTTATTTATACCCAATAGGTAATCAGTGTTTGTAGTTTTACTTATTGGTTATAGGCATATTGTTATTTATTTTCTATTAGTATAAACTTATTATTTTCATTTTGTTTCATATTCATTTCATAATATTTTTTGTAATGGTTTTGAAACTGATTCCGAATTGTACTTTACTCTCTTCCCTAATCACTACCTCATTTGCTTTTTATTCGTGCTGCAATCGCCTCTTAATCATTTCTCCCTTCTTGTTTCCCAAGGACTTATTGATCCTTGCTTCCCACTTCTTGCTTCTCGCTTTCTCATTGCTTCACGTTTGTGCTTCTCGCCCTGGTAACCATGGGCAGAAATGTGATATTATTTTTGGATGTTTTGCACACTATTGATTTTCTTAATGCATAAACCAGCATGTGATCTAGTTTTCCAATTATAGATTGCCAATTTGCCATTATTCCTTCGTACAACAATTATTCATCAGCAATTATTCAAGTCTTTTATTTATCAGAAGTATGCACTGGATGACATTCTTACAACTGATGCCCTGCTCAGATGTTTGATCTGCATGATGCGTAAACGGATTGGGTAAGACAACTTAGAGACTGGCTAAAGTGGAAAGACATCAGGGCCAACACATCAGTGCCAAAAAGTGAAAAGCATCCCCCAAGAAGTGTATTTCACTTTTTCTGAGCTGATGTGTCAGCCCTGATGTCATTCCAACTTTAGCCACTCTCTAAGTTGTTTTGCCAAATCCGGCCTCGCATGATGCATGTTACTTTCATGCAATTAACTAGCATAACCTAATTTTGCTCACTTTTATGATGGGCAGTTAGATGGGCTCTACTAGTCAAATTAACTTGGTAAACGCTTAAATTGACCTTTCCCTACAGCTTAGTTTCAACTTGATATGGCTGTGAAACTAACTTCACAGTCTCAAAAATTTGGGAATCCAGAAAGCTAAGTTAGGATTTTAAAACGTTCAGTTAAAAACCATAAAAACTCCAATCACATCTTGAGGAACCCTGGGCACAATATGGGAGTTACTTGTTCATTATTGCAAGAGCCTAGGATCTCTGCTACCTGTTGCGGTAACTTATATCCAAGAATATAGAGTTACACTGGTCAAATTTCCATTTTGCTCACTAAATGTTGCATGATCATCTTGTCTCCTCAGAACAATAATGTTCACTAGTGTTCTCTTGTTTCTGATCTGACAATTCTCTTGGCGGTGCAGTCAATTGGATCCTTACAGAAGAAATACTCAATCGGCTCTTTTGAATTGCTGAGCAGGACAGCTCCAATACAGGCCCTCTCTCTCCTTGTGCTTGGTCCGTTTATTGATTACTACCTTAACGGCCAATTTATATCAAACTATAAGTTATCTTCTGGTGCAATTGTAAGTATATACTCTCTCTCTCTCTCTCTCTCTCTCTCTCTCTCTCTCTCTCTCTCTCTCTCTCTCTCTCTCGAGCGCCTACGTGTGCTTGGTCTCTGAACTCTGTATTTGAAAGAATTTTTCTAAATTCTATGTAATGGATGGTTGAAATATTTGCAGCTGTTCATACTCCTCTCATGCTCCCTGGCAGTATTCTGCAATGTGAGCCAGTACCTCTGCATTGGACGCTTCTCAGCTGTCTCCTTCCAGGTGTTAGGTCACATGAAAACCGTTTGTGTCCTCACGTTGGGGTGGCTGCTCTTTGACTCGGAGTTGACGTTTAAGAACATACTTGGTATGGCTCTTGCAGTTCTTGGCATGATAATTTATAGTTGGGCAATGGAGGTTGAGAAGCAGGCTAGTACCAAAATCATCCCTCATTCGACAGAGAGTCCAATGGAGGAGGATATTGGGCTATTGAAGGATGGTTTAGAGAATACTCCTGTGAAGAATATTGAGCTTGGAGAGTCCAAAAGTTAGGTCAGGGTTCCCTGTCATCGAAACAAACTTATTTTGTGCTTTGACTTCGTCACCAGGCCTTATGTGCCATGTGCGGTACAGCAAGAGGAAAGATGGATGGGGTTCGTCCTGACCAAATTTGTTGATGTACTTTCAGTTGTCGAAAGAATTCTTTTTCTTATCCAATTATTTATTTATTGTTAGAGAAATCAGGATGGTGAAGCCGGTATGGAAGGCTGGGAAGGAGGGGGATGTAAAATTTATCGGTTAGTACAAACCTTTTAGTCCACCTAGTTTTATTCACTGCTATTCATTTTCTTTGCAAGGTTATTTAGTTGTGAGTTGGGAGTGTTTTATTTTTTATATTGGAAAGATGGTGCAAGAATTTTTTTTCTTCCGTTCATTATTATGATAATTCTCAAGCTACAAGATTAACTTTTCTAAAATTAATGTTGTTTGAAACTCTTCGCTCAAAACAGCATGATTCAAACAATGACTATTTCCGTTTTTTTAACCATGCTGCTCAAAACTTGGGTTATTTCCATATTTTCCCAAAACAATTTAGATTTCTACCATGTCATATATATGTATTTTTTAATTCTAAAATTCTTAATTCCAGGGATGTCTTGCACTTTTAAGCTTGTCTAGTTTATCAACCTTATTGATTTTTATATTAATTAATTCCTAATATTACAACATCCAGGAATCTTTTTTAGGAACTCCAAATTGTTAAATCCCGTCTCCTCAACCTGTCAACTATCATTTAGCTATATATGGTTTTCAAATCGTGTCTCTTAACCTCTTCCTTAGATCAAGTTTTTAAATTTTCCTTTCACATCTAGTTTCTGAAATTCTTAAGCTTGATCCTTCTTCTTTTGTCCAAATCAAATCTTTATTGAGAATTATCCCAAAATCTCAAATTTCAAAATTTAGCTTAAATTGAACAACTTTCTTCACACTTTCTTTGGTATTCTTTTTTTTTTTTTCTTGGTTAAGGTCAATTTGTATCATTCTCAACCAAAGTTAGACTTCATATTTTTCCCCTGGTGTCCTGGACACCAAATCCTAGACAACATCCTTTCCCAAAAACAATGTTTCCCAACCTATAGAATCTCACCTCTGAATTTATCAACTTCAAACTTATTTTGTATAAGCCTCAAGTTTTTCAAATTTTGGTTACATGTTTTAGACACCTAGTTTTCATTTCAATATTTCTTGAAGCTCTTAGTTTGTTTAGTATATACCTAGCTTCATTTCCCCCAAATCTTGTTCTTCATATTCCTGAGTTGCACTTAATTTCTCCCTTTGCCTCGTATTCTTTCTAAGATTTTTAACTGTAAATTAAGTAATTATTTTACTAAAAGTTAAATATGATATAGATAACTATCTAATTGATGGGTAGATCCGCACCCAACATCTTTCAGTGTCTATATTGAGAAATTTGTGAGCCACCATGAGCCGAGACACAAAGGGGGTGGGACCTGCAAAAAGTGTATGGGCTGCACCCCCCTTTGTGCTCGGCTCATGGTGGTGCATTAATTTCTCAGCGTAGAGGATACGAGTCCGATTCCACCCACCCACATCATAATGGATAAGGGATGCGACAACATGACTAACATTTCACCATTGCCGTGGGCATCCTTCTCCATGCGAAGAGGATTCATATCTCATGAGACGCTGCCCTTTGTGCGACGTCTTTAGGGCAAGACACAAAGGGGTGGGGTCCATACACTTTTGGGGGAGATGGGACACCCAAAAAGTGTATGGCCTCACCCCCCTTGTGTCTTGCCTTAGGGATGTCACATGAATTCGGCATTTTGGGTTAGAATGGGTTGGGTGGAGCATGCCTGTGACCCGAGTGTGGTCGGCCCCTCCTTCTGGGAAAAAGTTGTCCTCACCATTTATTTTGGATTTTTTTTTTGGGGGAAATGATGTTCTATCTAGGATTTCGTGTATAGGATGGTGTCCAAGACATTAGGAGATGTCTTATGGAATAAAATGTTTATATCCAAAAAATGCATCACCCACCAATTTTATTCCATATGATGTCCTAGACACCAAATCCGTTTTTTTTTTTTTTTGGTTGGTAAGGCTGCTTGAGTCTGTTACTATGCCGCACAGGGTGAACCCATACCACCATTGACAGTAAAGGTCAATCAATCTAATCCATCACTAAAAATTAGGTGAGAATGAATCTTGTGAAAACGACATCAGGGTACGGACACATCAGCACCGAAAAGTGATAGTGCCCCCAAAAAAGTGCAAAGCACTTTTTGGTACTGATGCGTCAGCCCCTCTGGTGCGTTTTCACGATTCTCACGAGATTTGTTTGCACATTATCCAAGCCCCTAATCCATTGGTGATGCTGTCCAGAAAACTTGAAACCTAGATCTCTCCCGTAGAGATATCATACCACAACCATCTCACTTAGAAATGGTTTGGTTATTTTGAAAATTTGAAAAAAGAAATATATAATATCAAGGAGCACTCAGGATTTGATGCGTCTCCTTAAATAATGCCTAAGGTCTGCCCTGCATTAAGGGCTGACACATTGGTGCCGAAAAATGAAAGCACCACCCAAAAATGTAAATCACTTTTTTTGGTGCTGATGTGTCCACCGCTGATGCAGGACAGACCTTAGGCGTTTCTTAAGGGGTACACCAATGAGCAAGAGAGTTTTGTCCCCCAAGATTTGGTGTGCTTCCTTAAACAACACCTAAGGTCTTCCCTGACACATTGCCTAAAAGTAAAAAAAAATATCAATATTTTTGCGCAGATGTGTCCACCCCTGACGGAGGGCAGACGTTGGCTTCTTTAAGGGGGTGCACTATATCCGCACTGTAAAAGTGATAATCCTCCGAGAAAGCTTGCAATTCAAATTGAGAATATGTTTTCTTTGGAGGTGGGTCAAGTCGTCACTGGCTTTGGCGTCGGTTGTGTGGTGTTGGCATTGGCGTCAGACGCCCTTTAAACTTAGGTATCCCCATCAATTCTAATCTCCATCCCCCCTCCCCCCTCTCTCTCTCTCTCTCTGAACATGAATTTGGGAGGATTTTTCATAGCCCCAGATGGTGATAGAAATCAACATAAATCATGTCGGTCTAGTCCATGTATACCCGTCTCTTTTTTGTGTCTTCTAATTTCTTTCTACTTATGAATCTCAATCGAGAATCAACGTTTTAACAAAACATCTTTCAGTGCTGAGGTCTCTGAAAACGAATGCAACATAGAGTTTATATCGTATTTTATGTGCCCACTGTATGTTCTAGTGCATTGTATGTTCTTGATTGAATAACATACTCAAACAAACTTTTAATCAAACACTTGGTATGCTTACAGAGATTCCAGAACTTACATTCTCATTTTCTCTTTATAGAAGGCATGAGGACATTCATGTTTATTT
This sequence comes from Platanus orientalis, assembly GCA_025762735.1. NCBI lineage: Eukaryota > Viridiplantae > Streptophyta > Magnoliopsida > Proteales > Platanaceae > Platanus > Platanus orientalis. The sequence continues at coordinate 382 of JAOXJP010092833.1, read as the reverse complement.
ATTTTCGGTTGACGACATCCTGTATCTTGTTAGCCAGCTTAATGTATGCACTTAATGGGAGCTGGGCAAAGCTCGGCAGCCATTTCTTCATAAATCCATTTTCGGGGGGTGTGCAGAGAGTGCCCCATGCAGTGACAGCTTCCATTTTAGCTTCTTAAAAAATTCATTATTTTTATTTTAAAAATAATCTAGAGAGATGGCGACTAGCGATTTCCACCGGCGCGAGACTGCGAGCTCAAGGAGATGGTGACCGGCGTTCCTTGATTCGAACCCTGCTTTCTTAACCAGAGTTTGGACCGCAGTTTGCTTAATCCATGAGTCAACTATCTCCTTTGACGTGTCGCATGGTGGTTCAACACTACAGCAATGCCACAGTTAGGGG
>JAOXJP010092822.1:0-14624 GCA_025762735.1 Platanus orientalis | reverse complement strand
TTAAGGGCTCAAAAGGAAGCACCATCCGCCCTTTAAAAAAAACAGAATTCACTATTAACCATCACAATAGGTAAAAATATAGCCTATTTGTGCTATTTGCAATTCAAATACATCCTATTGTATCTTTTTAAATCTTCCTAGTAAGAATACTATACAAGCACAACTTGTTTCTCACCCATTTCCTTTGTTTCTGCAACCATTATGGGAGAACAAATTGCAAGCGACTTTTTATTGAGATGTTTTATCTTAAAATCTTCTCTTTCTTGTTGTTGAGAAAGCTTTTCACGAGAAATAATGACTTGAGACGTCCCTGGAGCTGGACATGTAACATTTCTTAGTTGGAGTGAGTGGGTGAAACATGCATTTTTCCCTCCTTAAAACATTATGGGATGAGCGTACATTTTAAAAAAGTTAGTGCCAAGGAAAAAGCACCGTTGAAAACTATCCAAAACCCAAACAATGCTCCCAGTGATATCCAGTAAAAGTAGCCATCAAAATTTAGTCCATGGCGTATCAGAACTTCTTGTCCTAGTGTTGTGTTTGCAGATGAAACCTATAAAGGAGAATGGAAAGAGGATCATTCTTAAGCAACATGAAACTACCATATTAGGCAATAATAGGAACAAAAATAAATAAATAAGTAAATAGTTTAAAATTCACCTTTTGCCACCTTGGAGCTAGGAATTCATTTACAGACACACCTATCTCTGCATATGTAAGTGGAGAAAGCCAAAATCCCCACTTTAACCAAGCAGGTAGAGAGGCTGCAGTACGAAGAGGCTAAGTACATCCATTTGAATAGTTTCTTTTGTTTTTAGTGTTAAAACAAAGATAATCATGGATGGCCTTACATTTTGGAACAACGAAGCCGCCGAATAAGAACATTAACATTAAACTCAGATCAGCACAAGCAGTAGCAATAGCTTGGTGTTGGCAAACCAAGGCAATAAAACGGAAAAGGGATGTCGCTGCTTGATGCAGAGCATAAAGTAGAAGGAATTGGAGGATAAACCTATAATTTATAGCTAACTCTTTGAACTTATTCCCATAAAAAACACATGCACATTATACTTACATATAAAGAGAGAATTAGAAGTCTTTAACATAATTGAAAAACTGGGTTAGGAAAGATGCTCACCTTTCTAGTTCAGGGCTATACCCAATAGTATAATAGGTAAGAATTGTCCAAATAAAAGAGTCCACCAATGAAAATGGAATCTTTAGGATGGCAGCTGGGATGGAATAAGCCCAGGCAGGATAGAAATAAAAACCTCTTTCTTTGTAGAAAACTGCAAGTCTAGGAATGGTCAGGGACAATTCTGCGATTCCATTGGTCATAAGTCTGACAATTGCATAAAACAAAGAACCCATATGGGAGTTTGCGTGGACCAAATCGATTTCTTTTCTAGTTTGTACAAATACTGTCACTGTTATGAGTGCAATGACAATGAGCTGCATGAACATGGTACACTAATATGTGTAAGACATTTAGTCCCTTGGGCATTTAAATAACATCAACACATAAATGAAGCATCCACTACAAATACAGTTACCTGTGCAGATTTGAATACATGAACGAATGAGTTACGCTTCATAAGGACCAATTCTCTAGCCATGCATGCCTTGAATAATTCCCATTTGCTCAAAGAGAAAATATTAAAGGATAAGGCATTTTTATGACACTGAGATTTATCATATGTCTTCGAAAGATCTTGATGAAGCTTTTTTCCAACTTGACATGCCCTAAATTTTGTTGAAAACTCATCAACAGAAACATAATTGTAAGGTAGGTGTTTGTTGTACCAATATTGTGCTTGATCCTTCTCGGAGATTACCTATTCATGAACCAATTATGTAGTCTCAATTTACAAGAAACTAAATGGTTCATGGAAGATAAGTCAAACAGGACTTTACATACTTCTTGAAGAAAGTCGGCAATCCCTTTTCTTTCTGGGCACTTGAAACCACAATTCCCAAAGAACTCGCAAACATAGCTACGAGGGCCATGGTATACAATCTTTCCTTCAGCCATCAAGATAATGTCATCAAAAAGATCAAAGGTCTCTGGTGCTGGTTGAAGAAGTGAAACCAAGATAGTGCTTTTTGTAATGTGTACCAACTGTTGAAGACAAGTAACAACTTGAAATGTGGTAGAGCTATCTAGGCTAGTTGATATTTCGTCCATAAAAAGTGCTTTTCTTGGACCAATGATCATCTCCCCTACAAGGTACAAACATCAATGAGAAAAAAAAAAAAAAAAACTCTTGGTATGAGAAATATTTGTCAAATACGATGTATTGGAAGGGAGTTCTGTTCCAGTCCACCCATTTCGCTTTTAGTGACCAAAGGTCTAAGACAAGATGCGGAGGATTTTTCTCAAACAATGCTTGAGTTGATTTGAGATTGACAATGCTCTTAGTAGGAATCTCGGAAGTAAATTTAGTAAAAGAGTTTTGTTATTTCACACTACCTGTTGATAACCTTTTCTTCTCACCACATGAAATTCCTCTTCTCATGGTGTCTCCCACAATTGTATCAGCACAGATGTCCAGTCCAAGAATCTAAACAACCATGTAAGTGGTAGAAAAATCATCATCAACTAAAACAAGGGTACACTTCGCATGAAGGTTGATATCATGTAAGAGCATAAAGCCATATACAGTAACTAATATTCTTCTTTGCTTTCATAAGGAGACTTACCTTCAAAATGTAGTCTGTTTGAAGGGTCCTTTCTAATCCTTTAATAGAAATAGCCTGCTAGTATATAGTGTTCATTAGAGATTACCGATAGAATGATGAACAAAGTTGTCATAACCATGGATGTGATATAGCATGAAAATACGTGTTGTGAGAGTTATTTATCTGTGTGTGAGGCTTATTTTCATGAAGAAGGATTGGATGTGGGAGACAATTTGGGTGTAGAAGGGGGGAAGCATGTGTTACAAACAAGTTTTCATTATATTCATTTTAGGAAGAGGGCATTGACAGGGGATTTTGAAGTGGGAACAACACAGAGTAAGGTTTCTGCTATTAAGTGCTGGGCTTTACACACTTAGGACATAAAACAAATATTTGCTTTTATTCTGAACAAGTAACTTCTGATTTCATAAGAAAGTTTACCTTCATATAAGTGTCTATGTCTGATTCTGGGATAATTCCTGCTTGCTTCTCCCTTCTGCAGACTTCCATCATAATTTCTTCATGAATATGAAACTAGTTAATACATATGTATATCAAACCATTAGATGATTGGTCCCAATAACAATTACCATTTGCATTAAGCAGCCTACCTGCTCTGCTCTCCACACCCTGGCAACGTGCTGAGAAGTCAAGTGTTTCCCTCACAGTCATCTCAGACATGTGCAGATCATATTGGCTTATATAGGCTGATGTTTTCCATGGAACAAACTCATCTAGTCTGTAACCATTGTAGGAGATTTCCCCTTTGACCTAGGAAACAAAAGATAGAAAACAAAAGTATTAGTCAGTTAGTAGAAACTTTGATTGTATACAACCCGAATAGATGTGGGGAAAACAACAGTTTCAAAGTGTAATCCAAGACCCATAAGTATATAAATGAATAAATCATTCTGTTTACTCATTTAGTTACAATGCTAGACTGGTTTGGCAAGTATTTTCCATTTTGAATGCATTTAATCATGTGAATAATTAGTAGAGGTGGAGCAAACAACCTTGAGAGATGGGTCTAGTTTCCCTGCAAGTGCCATTAGCAAGGTGGTTTTCCCATAGCCTGGAGGGCCAAGTAATAGAGTCATCCTGCAACCAAAACGAGCTCAACTGGGTAAATCTTCTTGTAAACATTAACCCCCTTTTTTATTTCAAAACCTCAAGCTGTATATATATAAACACAAAATTACACAACTCCATATCCACCTTGAAGGCTTGATGATGCCACTGACATCTTTGAGGATACTCATCTCCACTTCTTGAGACAAGCAACCCGAAATCTTTGGAAAAACCTGTTTGGTTAGATACCTTTAGTACTTTCAAAGATTTTTTAGTATTTTAAAAGATCCATTAAAGAGTGCTTCATTACCAATAAAAAGCATGGTCAGAATCTTTGCACAACCTACAGAGAAGAACTGATTGCACGTTACTAATAGACATTGCCTTCAGAGGAACAAGGGAAGAAAATGGAAACCCAGCCACCTTCTCTAACTAAAATGTTGTCTTTTTTTAGAATAAAAAGGAGTCTCTAATTAAGATTGAATTTTGGCACCCCCTCCTTACAAAACTGGGTACAGTGCAGTGAAAAGACAAAAGATAACATGAAGATGAAGAGACAAAAATACTCCATTCGTATGGTCTAATGGATTATTAAATTGTCACTGGGGTATGCTTAATTTATCAAAATTAGGTTGAGGGTGTGCCCAACTCATAAGACGCTTAGAATGGTCCATTGTCCACGGCACCCTTTTGAAACCAGAGCTAATCCTCTACTGCAGTTTAAAGTCCGGCATCATCTGTAATGCAACATGTACCCCAAAAAAGTGAAAAATACTTACTAAAAAGTGATATCACCCACCAAATTAGTTTTTTAGTGTACCTGTTGCAATGCATATACATGCCACACTTTAAGCTAACAGTAGAGGATTTGCTATCTTTTAAAATGTGCCTCATGTAAAGAGGAACATGTTCATCATTGGATGGTTCCCAGGCCTGAGTAGGGTCACCTCGCAGCTCGGCTCATCATGAGCCTCTTTTTAAGCTCATCAAGTTGAGCCGGAGTCTGGATTTGAGTTCATTTTCTAAACTAATCAGAGCTGAGCTCGCTAAAAGCTTGGTTTGGTTAATTTTTTTAATTATATATATTATTATTATTATTTGTGAAAACAGTAATATTTAAAAAAGAAATTTTGGATTAATGGACCATTAGGCTGGTAAGTGAAACCAAACCTACTTCTACGAGCCTGAGCTTTGCCTTCATGTGACTAGCCTGAGTGAAATTGGGAAAAGCTCGGCTCGTTGGAAATTCCTTAGGGCAAAACTCAATCTCATCATCACTACCATGTAATGTAATTACATTTAATATTGGATGGAAAAAAAGAGGAATATATTTATCAAAATAAACTAAAGATCAGATGGTCTAGAATCGTCTGATCTCGCTGTTTTCCCCCATGAAATCTTTGACCCGAGGTCCTCATCCTTTGAACATGAAACTCATGGCAAGTTATGGCCACCTATGATCCTCTACCGTTCTTGAAACACAGGACCCAAGCTGCTCTCAAAGAAAATTTAATTTTGAAGAAAAAATAGGAGATACTTAAGTAAATTGATACTTACTAAAACTTCATATATTGGCAGGGGTGCATGGGATACTTACTGAGAACATGCTCTTGAAGGAGTTCCATAGTGTAGGGAGGGGCTTTCCTTGAACTACCTGACATTCTGCTTCAACACATAGATTCTTGTATCTCACCTCTACAGTGGGCAACTCCACACCCACCCTACGAAGAGAGAAAAGATTAATCAGAGCAAATTTTATGTGATACACTGTAACTGCATCATAGGCTGACACGTGGGGTATATAGGGTTAAAAGTGTTAAAAATATTTAAATTAAAAAGTAGGTGTCCAAAAAGAGACACCAATTTCAAAAAACAAATTACTTGTCAGCCTGTAGTGTGATCACAGAGGGTCACAGACGTTTTATGGTCATAGAACATTTGTTTCATTAGTTAATCCTCAATAAACACACATACATGCATGCAAACGATTTATAACATGCATAAACAGAGACAGATGCACAACTATACATGCAGAAGTCATGCACATGCAAGATAAAATGAATGATCTTTTTATATTATTGCTATATCATTTAAGTCATCCGGTTTTAATTTTAATTTAGAACCTTTATTTATTATTCAACTTTCTTTAATTATGAACATTTTAAGAACTACTCATGTTTCAATTGTTTCATCATTTTCTTAAAATAAAATTAGGTTTGACTCAAATAAAAAGTCCTTTGGGTTAATATTAACGGCTTCTTAATGTGTTCATTTTAGGAACGATCTTCAGAGAGGAAAAAAAGAAAAAAGAAATTTCATTCATGAAGAATTTGCCGGGGTAAGCACCAAGTTGATTCTATAATGAATTTTATCTTACCAAAAAAATATAAAAGAAGACTTCTCGAGTCAACGAGGTAACGTAGCTATGAAAACAATTGTTTATGGTGATTCTACCCATAAATTAACCGTATCAAATTGACTTAGCTGAGCTCGGATTGAGGCGAGTTTCCAAAGTTGATTTTATCAAGAATGTGAGATTTAAATATTCTAAGCATCTACTCAAACTAATTAACTGGCTAATCCACCCTATGGAACTTCTTAATCAACTATCCTTAGTTTTCTAAAATAATAACCCAAAGTAGTAAAAAATGATGAAGTATTGACCACTCCACAAGTCTAGCTAGCGTTCACACGGATCTAGCTTCCATATGTCGGAACCTCTTAGATTTGGCCATGAGGGTAGATATTTATTTTATTTTATTTTTCATTTTTTAAAGATTTGATTTCTTAATCAGGATTCTCTCCTGTCCACATGTATTCTTGTGGGCGTGGTTAGGAGAGGCAGACATGTACCCCAAAAAAGTGAAAATCACAATCCAAAAATGTCGAAATCACTTTAGCTTTTCTTAAAAAAATATAAATAAAAAAGTTGGCAAAGTTCCAGCTGTAACTTTTTTCTATATCTATTGAAATACATGTGTTCTTAACTTATTTTTTGGTAATATGTATCAATTGAGCCCAGATCCTCTCCTGTGGAGGCCAGATTTGATAAGACAACTTTGAGAGTGGCTAAAGTTGGAATGACATCAGGGCTAACACATCAATGCCAAAAAGTGAAAAGCATCCCCAAAAAGTGTATTCTGTGCTGATGTGTCAGCTCTGACTTATTATCCTGTGAGTAGGACTGTCTCCCGTGCACGAGTTGAGATCTTCCCATGTGGCCCACAAGTAATATTGTGGTTTCAGGAGACGTTAGACGTACACAAACACCCCCCCCCCTTGAAAAATGAAAATCAATTTTGTGGATGGTAATTTTCATTTTTGGGGGGATATATGCATGTCTTTTAAAACCACAAGATTACTTGTAGGGAGGATGCTTTTGGTCCCGACAAAAACACATGTACCTAGAAAAAATGGCAATACACTTTTTTGGGGGTACATGTAGGTTCATGTGGAACTGTCACATGACACCCCAACTCGCAGGAGAGGATCCTTCTGGGCATCGATGGGTTTCATGATAAACAAGAAGCTTATGGGATCGGATCCTCTCCTGTAAGTTGGGCTGTCTTGTAACAGTCCCTCTTAAATAATAAAAGCTCAACTCTCTCCTAAAACTTTAAGGTTGTAGAAGAGGTTAGAGTTAATATACTTGATATATTTCAACACTCCCCCTCATTAGGAGAGACATTCCTGAACAATAAACACAGGAAAACTAGGCGAGAGTTCGTAAAACGTGCACACATTGCATAGAGAGCCCAAGATATAATTGTGTACATCCATGGGGAGATTTGAACTAGTAACCTAAAACATGCTCTTATATATCCATTTTAAATAAAACAATTAACTATCTTTCCTAAAACCCTAAGATTGTAGGAGAGGTTGGAGTTAATATATATATTTGATATATTTCAATCACAGGACAGCCCAGCTAAGATCCTTACTTTCTTTTCCTTAATCAGAGTTACAAGTAAGCAAATTTGTCATATATTCATGTGCATGCCTTCATGTATATAACTATATATACAAGAAAATGGATAAAAAGAAGAAGCAGCTTACTTGTCTATTCTTTCTCTCAGTTTCTGTAACAGCCGCTGATTATCTTCCTTGACATCCTTAATAAGGTTGTCGATGAACATACGCCGTTCTAAAGCTCCAAGCCTGGTAACATCTACTACCCTCTTTCCTACTTCTTTACTCCCATTTAAAACTTCATGACCATCGAATAAAGATGTTCGAAGCCTTTCGAATGTGGGCAGTCTCTCAATCGCCGCCCACTGTAACTCAACTTCATCATCCTTCTTGGTGGATGACTCTGCATCTGAACTAGTTCTGAAACTAGACGATGGGATGCTTTTTCCCATCTCTGCCAACTCCATCTGCAGAGGCTGGACGTTCTGATCTCTTAAGATAAAAGAGTTTTAGAGCTTGATGAACAGTTTTATAGGCACACAATTAGATTTGTTTTTGCTTTGTATGACTAAGGAATCTCTCTTAATATAATATACAACTCAACATGTTGAATATTTACTTATAAAAAAGAAAGACCGGAAGAATGCCAAAAGGATCGTCTCCTGTGAACAAGACTATTTGTGGGCTTTAGGAGAAGTATACATACCCAAAAATGTGAATATCACTATTTTTTAGGGTATGTGTACGTCTCCTAAGCAACAAGATTATTTGTGGACAGGAGACAATCTCAACTTGGAAAAACGGGATAACATGTTGAGAAAGACCGACAGCTATGATGACTTGTAGAGATGGTAACCCGGTTGGGTTCCGGCCAACCTGCATCCGAATCTATTGACCCTAATCCGAGTGTAACCATGTTCATTCTTGCACATTCATAATGGAATCAAATCTTCTATGACAAAAAGAGTGACCAATGTGTGATGTGCACCGTAGAGTGACACGTGATATGTTTTTGAATTGGGTACCTTTTTTGTGCACCTACCTTACGAATTAAGTACTTTTATAACACTTTTTTTTTTATCCTGTACCCATTCCGTGTCAGCCCCTAGTGTGGTCACATATTGGTCATAGAAGATTTGCTTCCAACTCGTTATATACTTAAGCATTACGCTATAAGTAGTCGGGTTACCTTAGGCCAGAGTCCAAACCCAACCTGACCTTGATCGGGTTTGCATTTTTCAAACCCAATGTGACCCAGATCCAAATGCATCCCTAACGTTAATTGTGATATAATATTGACTTCGAAACTTTACCAAACAAGTCTGAAAAAAAAAAAAAAACATTGACCTTGACCTATGAAATAAATAAGCTTCACATGTGCCAGTTAAAATTAAAAATTGCGTATTTAGCAAACCAACTAAAAAATGTACGGTGAGAGTAAATAAAGATGTTTCGTTGTGGAAGAGACACATTCGTTCCGTGACCAAAATTGACGTGACCAATGTGTGAAGCATATAACTGATTGATGGGTGAACTCTTTTTGGATTTTGTGCCCTTCTTTGGTCACCTATTTTATGAATTGAACACCTTTTTTGTGCTTTTAATCCTATACATACTGTGTCAGCCCTTGGTGTGGTCACACATTAATCACACCAATGTTGGTAACAGAAAATTTGCTCCTAAGTAAAAAATTCTGACACCAAGCAGCTCCCAAAATCTCACGTTTTGCCTCCTGGGAGGCATCTTATCATAAGACTCAGAGGTCCAACTTCCTTACCAAAAGAAAAAAAAATCCAACTTGCATTGGCTCTCTGACCAGCAGAAGTTAGGGTGTCAATTGGGCTGGGAAGGCCTGGAGCTTGATATGTCTGTCCAGAAAAGTAGTTTGGGCTGGGCTGAATTTGGGTCCAAATTTTAGGCTGAAATTTTATTTGGACAAAGCTTAGGAGATTCACTTTCAGTCTGAACTTGGCTCACACCAACATGAAGTAGTAATCAAATATAGCCCGGCCCGGCCTGAAATGGGTATACTAGCCCAACAAATATAAGACAGTTTCAGCCCATTAGAAGCCTATATTTAACTAATTAGGTATATTTTCAAAGTATCTAGGAATAATAATGACTCATCATCAGCCCAAATTTTAAAAGGCGCTTTAATTAGCAAAAATAAATAAATTAAAAGGAGCTCTCAAAGCCCATGATTTTAGAATGGGCCAAGTTCGGGTTGACTACCTTGGGCCAATTTCGGACTTGGGCTGACGTTGGCCCTACTCATCCAGGCCCAAAGCCCTAAGCAAAAGTGGTGTAAGGCATCTTAGATAAGTGGCTTCAGTTCAATTGGCTGATGAGAGAGGAATCATAAGTAGGGCTGTCAATCGGGTCAGATTGGGCCGGGCAAGGGTCAATCCGAGCCTAGCCCAAAGTATAAAACCCCAGCATGATCCCAGCTCACCCGGCCCATTATAATTATTCAGGCATCAAGTTGAGTTCATGCAGCCCAAAAGGGAGTGGATACGTAAAAATACAAAAATGTTATGTCCATGTACTTAGCAGGCAGACGCCTTAGCCATTCTACTAAAGCGATGTTTGTGGGTAAAAGTTTTAAGTTTATTTGTTTTATTCTAACAACTAAACCTTTTTATATTTTTACCATCTAAATTGATAGAAGTTTTAGAGCTATAATAGCAATTTTTTCTTTACCATCCAAATTAATTCAATGAAAAACATACATATATATATATATATATATATATATATATTGGGTTTCGGGCAGGTTTTATGTTTTATTCAATTCAAGCCGGGCCTTAGGCTGAAATAATTGGAGCTCGAGCCCAACTTGAAAATTATTAGGGGGTACCCAAGCCCAGCCCAACCCAAAACTCAACTTGTCTAGCCTGCCCAATTTTCGAGCCAGTCAAGTCAGGCTTTGGGCCAGCCCAGCCCAGCCCGATTGACAGCCCTAATCTTAAGCTTCTTAAAAATGCTGAAGGGAAGAAATTCAATTTATATTCTAAAAAGGAGAAAATCATATCTAACCAAAATTGGTGTGACCATAATGTGACATGCATTACAAACTGACATGTGATGTTATTTTTGGATTTTGGTGCCCCTTTTTGGACACCTATTTTTTTAATTGAACACTTTATTTAATCTATATGCCCCAAATTTGAGCTTTGGCTTCAAGAAGATCCCTATACCTTTTTTTTCCTTTTTATCGTATCATTGTGTCACCCATGATTGCCACAGGGATTGATCAAATTTTTTCTCAAATCCAATGTTGCATTATTTTATCTTGCAAAAGATGGAGTAGAACTAAATGTTGATGGTGCTATTGTATAACCAAGCCAAAGTCAGAAAACTGGTTTTTTTTTTTTTCCTTCTTTCCTTCTCTTCTATTATCAACTAGCTAGAATCTTCTTCTTTCTATTTATATTCTTCTAAATTGATCCATCATGAACATTAGAGAGCGAATCCTTTGAGGAGGTAAACATGGATTATCACTGTTGCACTAAGTGTATTTTGACATAAATATTGAATAAACTAATATGTACTTATTGAAACCCCCTCATCATATAAGATAACAAAAAACCTTATCCCAACTATTTGGGATCAGGTACACGAATCTTAAACTTACCCAAGAGATAATTTTTTTATTTGCTTTCACGCCTTTTGGTTCAAACAGTCATCCACCTATGATTCGACCAATTTGACAAGAAAACCAAACCATTAGTTAAGTGGAACTTTCCTTACATTTCTCCCATTAACAGTAGGATATTATGAGCTGATAAAAGAGAATCTAAGGGCTCAGTCAAAAGCTTAAATATTAGCAACTATACCCAATCAAAACTGCTTCAAATGTATTCTTTACAACCCAAAGATGAAGACATGCTGGATATCATTACCTCCTTTGGAAGTTTAGTTTATCTATACAATATGCCGAAACAAAAGCAAAGACAAGTGGGTAGGCAAGAAAAACAATAGCCACAATACCTAAATGATCATGATTATAACCGAAGTAATCCAGTAAGAAGGAACGGATTGCTTTGTCTTCCCCAAATACTGTAATCTCTTTGTTTATACCTCCATACTGTGAAGTAAGAAGGCCTTTAAGGGACCAGGCACTTGGGCATATCCAGTAGAACCAAAACCACCATTTTGGAATTTGCTGCGAGAGAACACACCACAGTAGGTCAGCTGTAGCAAATGATCTAGAACTATTAATGTCCATTGAACCCAAAGAACATATTATGTATGCTCTTGTAGTAATAGTGGAAGTAAGCGTGATGAAACTGATGGTATCAAAATAAATGAGACCAAAAAAATAAAAACCGAAATAAATGACAGTTATTGAGTAGGAAAAGGATCTCCTATATCCAAATTTGTCTGTCCACCTGTGTCCTCACACCACAGGCTGACACATGATTTTTTTTTTTTAATTTGGTACCCCTTTTTAGGTACCTTCTTTTTCATTTGAACACGTTTGTTAGGATTTAACCCAAAACACCCCACCCTTTGTGTAGGGGGACACCAGAAGACAGACAAATTGTGTGTAGGAGATACTTTTCCTAAGGGTATTGTGATAAAATTTGTTTATCCAAAAAAGATTAATCTTTGTTTATCTTGAAAAAACAAAGGTTACCAAAAGCCTTACTAATAAAAGAAGGGAACAAATGTTCTGTCTAGGAATTTGCATGTCCTACCGTGTTTTGGATACAAAGGTTCCATGCATAGGGTTAAAACTGTAAACCCAATTTTCAAATGATAAAATAGGTATCCATAAAAATAGGATTCATAGGGTTAAAACCATTAAAAAAGTGTTCAAATGAATATTTGTTCCCTACCTAAAAGAGGCACTAAATTCAAAAAACCACCACGTGCCAGCCTTTATGTCCAAAACATGGTAAGACATACAAAATCCTAGACCGAAAATTTGCCCACATAAAAGAAATTTCTAATTGTACAGGAGAATAGTAGTTAACTTACAGGTCCAGGTATAAGATACCCTGAGAACAGATTCAACATGGTGTAGCAGAAGCTTGCGGACACCGTAGCTACTTGGATAGTTGGGGCCAGTGACACGAGCATGATGCCAAGGTAACTGAAGTACAGCAGTGTACAAAACATTGTGTAGAAGTACCAAAACATGGACCAGTTGTAGCCTACTGCCGGATATGTAAGTGTCACAAACAAAAATGTTTGGAAGAATATATAGGGTATCTCAATGGTTACCTACAAAAAAAAAAGTGGGGGGGGGGGGGGGGGAAGGGGTAGAGAACAATATCCATAGAATGGAAAACCTAACAAACCTTGTCTCTATATCTAACCAGTGGAAATAAGCAAATATTCTGTTCAAGATTTGGTGTTAAAAATGGTGTCTTGGACACCAGAGAATGACACATGGAAGAAAATGGGTGGGCTTAGATGGGAATTTGAAATTCCCGCTCATTTTCGTCCACATGTTGTCCCCTGGTGTCCAAGACACCATCCTGGACACCAAATCCTAGACAGAACAATTTTCCTTCAATGTTATTATATGCTCTATAAATATGTTTTCACCTGTGCAAATGAATATGCCCATGAAGAGTACATCTCACAAAATCTTTCCCGGTATAGAACAGTTCGCTCAGTAGCCACAACCGGTAATATTGTTAGCGCCCAAGAATAGCGTGAGAACATACATTGATCCAAGGATGTTGAACAAATCCTGTTCATCATTTCTTTAAACCAAGGACAAAAGTGATTTTACTATTTCATAAAGATCATCAAACCTATAGATTGCATCTTAATAGACCTACAACTTTGTTTAAGTAATATTTATTATGATGTTGTCTCAAATTCAACATGAAAGCAGCCTGTTATATGTAACCCGATTGTGTGATCTGGAAAGCAATCTGAATGACCCAATACATACCCATTTGATCTAACTTGGTCTGATGAACTGAATCATTTTGGGTCTGTTTTGTGGGTTATTTTTGTGTTTCCATGTATAGTGTTTTTGTGCCAATATATATAGTCCAGTTTCCCTAAACAGAGCGAAATGGTAGGACAGGATTCGTGTAGCCAACCCCAAATTGTTGGGATAAGGCTATTTGTTGTTGTTGTTGTTGTTGTTGTTGTATATATAGTCCTGTTTGCTGGACTTTGGAGAGGTTTTTTGTGAGAGAATTCTTTGGTGTTTTGGGAGAACTCGTTGTAACTTGTAAGCTTCATTATATTGGAAGCTCATTGATTGTCTTCACCCGTGGACATAGGCCATATTACCAATCCACGTAAAATTTTTGGGGTCATTGCAGTTGAGTGTTGAAATATTATTGCTTTATTTCATAGCTGCATGAAAATTTTAGGTGAAAAATTAGAAAGTTGGGATTTAAAGTGATGTGATGGTAAAATTAGGAGTCATGACGTAGTGGGTGTGATCCCAACTTAGCGACCGAGGAAAAAGTCGAGGTGGATTTAGTAATTTCTTTTAGGACACATTTCTTCCTTATATATTGATTAGGTCTTGTGAACTTTTCTTTTTGAGTAGGCTACTTATGGACCCTCTGGTATTTTGGTTTATAAGAGCAATTTGGTTTCTCAACATTTGCATTAAAAAAAAAACAGAAGAAGAAGAAGAAGAAGAATAAATTAAATGAATAACTTACATTTTCCTTCCTTTCTGCCAAAGAAGTGCTCCACAGACCAAAGAAGAAATGAGCACAAAAATTATGCGCACCAACTTTTTTGGGCAAAGCGAGTGGGAAAATGCAATTCTGTTGAACCTGGTGCTGGAATACTTAATTCTTTTACCATTTCTTTGTTTTTCCTAAACAAAATAATTATTTAAATATCTCATCAGGAATTTTGTTCACTATGGTTTATGACCACAATGTAATTGATATTTGGTTTAACTAAGGCCCAGTCTGGTTGCCATGAAAAGGTTTTCTCATGACAAAATTTTCTCAAGAAATCATTTTTAAGCTATTTGG
>JAOXJP010092811.1:0-14624 GCA_025762735.1 Platanus orientalis | reverse complement strand
TCTACATTTCCTATCCCTTATTCTCGCAAGTTTATATACACCCATCTCACCCTCCTTAGTACCTAACTTATGATAAAAGTCATCATATGCCCTGAATTTTGCACCGCTTACAGCTTTCCTAGCTTCGTTTTTAGCATTTTTATATATTTCTAGGTCTTTTATATTTTTACTCTTTTGCCAATTCTTATTACAATATCTTTTATCTCTAATGGTTTTTTGAACTTCATAATTCCACTACCAAGTTCTTTAGATGATTGCACTTTCCCTCTAGATTATTCAAGAACCTTTTTTGCTATTCTTTTAATGCAGCCAGCCATTTATTCGGCATGACATTTATATCTTCTTCTAAATTCCATTTCCCCTCGTTATTCAGGGAAATCATTGAACATTCCCTGCTAGTATCACACTTCCATAAGGTCTAGGAAACCCAACCAGCAACTAGAAATATCTGTTTTCTTGCTCTGACAATGCTTAGAAAACCCCATAGCACACTGATTCCAACAGGGCAATATAGAAGGCTTAGTATTCAGATATCTGCCCTTCCAATGGTAGTGCCCAGGGACTGAGTTGTGTCTGTGAAGATCAGGGTTTAATAAGAGAGAAAATAGAAGCTTCACAAGTCTAAAACAGTAGCGATAGACTGCTAAACTCAGGTCTGGTTTGACAGGAACAGTGAGGCGTAGACTAATACCACGGTTATTGATGGGATAGGCTTCAGCCCCCAACTGTAATACACACTAGATACTGGGGTTAGATTTCTCAGATTTAACCAGAGAAACTGTGAATGATGTGAGTACAGGTGTTAGTGAGAGTTTCTGGGTGTTAGGAAGGTAAAACAGGGAAGGGAGAGGATTGTGATTCAGTCACAGGTTATGAGATTGATTTAGCAATAGTGAAAACAGGGGCTTCTTGGTCTAGTGTCCAGAAAACCACGAGTGAGGGCTTATGTGTCATACGCAGGTTATGGGAATTCAAGTTTCCTGATCTGTAACAAAATACTGGTGGAAAACCCAGTAAAGGTATAACTGCAGGCTTCAAATATGGTTTTCTGGGGTTCAGAAGGGAAGACCAACAAAGTGATTAATGGAGAAAAGACTTACAGATCTGGGTATTTCTAGAAATCATTCAAGAAAAGTTCTTAGAAGAATTCTTGAAGGATTCTTTATGGAAAAAAGTGCCTGGTTCTGCCGCATGGACTGGATTTGGATTTTATTGAGTTTTATCATGGTAAACCATAAAGAAAACTCAAGGATAAGTATGTGCAGGTTTTGTAGGTTCAAGTTACTTATAAAGTTGGTTGATGAAGGATTTTCCAGAATCTTTAATGGAGGAAAACCAGTGAGCAAAAAGAAAATAAAGAAGGAGAAGAAGAAAAAAAGAAGAAAGATGAGACAGAGAAATAAAAACCTGTGAGAAATCACCCATTCACACTACCATAGACTTCACAATCCATGGCCCAAAGCTTGGAGAATAAAAGAACACCCACCCACTCGTGTAAGAGAGAGAAAACCAGCAAGAGTTTTTTTATTGAACTTCATTAAAAAAATTATGCAAGTCGTGGGGCTCTTTATAAGCCAAAAAGACTTAAAAAACTGACCAGCCGTCAGCTACACATCAATTCCCTCCCCTCCCAATCATGTGAGATGACTTCTCTCTCATAAAACCTTGATTTGGGTGTTCTTACAATTATGTTCAATATAGAAAACCAAAATACCCAATGTATCATAAAATATTAAATAACAGAGGAAATCTAATAAAAACTCTAAAACAAATTCAAAACTAAATTAAAAGTCTTCATAAACAATCTTCAAGTAGTCCTCCATGCTTCTTGTGTGGCTTCATGCGTGGACCCCACCAAGGCCATGTGTGGGCCCCACTTTGCTCCAATGTTTGCATCATTCTTTTCTCTATACTTTTCCATTAATTATTGAATTAAGAAAATAGCTTTAGTTGTTGATCTCTCAGGCATTAATTCAAATTGGTTTTCATACACTCTAGTTTCACGTCATAGTCGATGCTCAATCACTCGTTCCCATAGTTTCATTGTAGGGCTCATAAGCTTGATCCCATGATAATTGGTGCGCTTTTGAATATCTCCCTTGTTCTTGTAGATAGAAATCATATACTTTTCCTTCACTCATCCGACATTTTTTTAGTTTTAATGATCTTGTTAAAAATCTTAATTAACCATGATAAGCTTTCATCTCTCACACATTTCCAATTGGGATACCATATGGTCCTAATGCCTTTCTTGTCTTCATCCTTCTCGAAGCCTCTTTAACTTTTGACACTCTAATCCTACGAAGATATGCCGATTCTTAAATTGGCATTCCTTACATAATCTTCATTTAATAATTTTTGAAAATAGCTCCTCCACCTTTATTTAATCTCGTCATCTTTTACTAAGAGTCTTCGATCTGCACTTTTAATGCATCTAACATGGTTTAGGTCTCTACATTTCCTATCCCGTATTCTAGCAAGTTTATATACACCCACCTCACCATCCTTAGTACCTAACTTATGATAAAGGTAATCATATGCCTTAAATTTAGCATTGCTTACAGCTTTCTTACCTTCTTTTTTAGCATATTTATATCTTTTTAAGTCTTCTATATTTTTAGCCTTTTGTCAATCCTTATAATAAGATCTTTTAGCTCTAATGGTTGTTTAGACTTCATCATTCCACGACCAAGTTTCTTTGGATGGTTTCACTTTCCCTCTAGATTCTCCAAGAACCTTTCTTGATACTCATCTAATTCAGCTGGCCATTTCATTCCACATGGCATTTGTATCTTCTTCTAAATTCCATTTCCCCTCATTTTTAATGTATCTTTAATTTTCGTCAATTTTTTCTGGGTTCCACCATCTAATTCTTGTGTAATTAATTTCTTGTTTCTTTCTTTTTCATCTTTTAATATGAACATCTAACACCATTAGCCTATGTTGTGGTTAGACCATAGTTGCAGGAAAACTTGGTACAAGGTGGGAAGCTAATTCTATTTTGTTTCCCCAAGTAGTGGGAAACACGCTTTCCAAACATGGGAAACTCGGTGAAACAATTGAAAGCCTTTGAAGAAGTGAATAGAAAAGTATAAAGAATGGATTGAGAAGCGATTTGATAAACAATATTGTATTTTATTTAATGTAAATCTTATAAAATATTAGCTATGAATCTAGTAATGATTTTGTAGGAAAAACAGATTTCAAATTGAATTTATTGTTTCTATTTTTTTTATTCCAATCCAATAAAAAAGATTCAAATATGATGATTTTATACAAGGTCTTCTATAGTTTGACTTTAAGGTGTAAGTTATATACAAAAAATGTTATGTATGGTTGACCATACGAGTAACAAATGGTTTGCATATTGATTTATCAGTCATGATTTTTTGTACTTACATCGTATAAATTTTAGGTTTTTCTACTTTCTTTTACTTTATTCACTTTATTGTATTGTCGTTAACCTTATTGGTTATAATTTATAGTAATTTACTTTATTATCGTTTTTCGCTTCTCATTTCCCAAGAATTTATAGCCTTGCTTCCCGCTTATCGTTTTCGTATTGCTTCCCATTTTTGCTTCTTGCTTTGGTAACTATGAGTTAGACTCTCCCGTGGAATAACTTTACAATCTTTACGTATTAACCTTTTAGTATATATATATATATATATATATTTAGTTATTTATTTATTTATACAATTTTATGTATTATATATTTTATACCTTATGACTAGTTTTAGAAGTAGTCATGTTAATATAGTAGGTTATGTTACATTAGACTGTAAATACTTTTAACATTTACCATAACCCATTGCCTAACTTTATGGATACAAATATATTAACCTAACTTAATGAATTTTGGTAATATATTTGTATTCGTATCCAATATTCTACTAACTTAATGGATAGGAATATAAACCCATGTGTATCCGATTCAATTAAATATTCATTTGTTTATCCGATTATAAATGATCCGAATACGGATATGCCAAGAACCGGTTCATATTTGGCCTATTTGCATCCTTACGGTTATGCCACTGTATTAACTGAGTTTTATTAACTTCGACACTACTACTAGATGGGAAAGCAGGAAGAGATGAGGGTACTGCATCAGCATCAAGGAGATAAAGGCTACCAGCTGCACGACCATTGCTAATTGTCCTCTTTGAATCCAGGTTTTGAAAGGCACAATGTGAAGGTAAAAAAGTAATAAAACAATTTAAATCTTTGGTAAGATAACTAATGGACAGTAAGTTAGTAGCAAATTTGGGGACATGAAGAACAAATGATAAGGTTTTAGTAGGAGAAACAAGGACACTCCCTTTCCCTGAAATGGAGGATAGTGTTCCAACAGCAACCCTAATTTAATCTTTGCCATAGCATATATAATATATGAAGAAAATAATGACATGCCTGTTATGTGGTCAGAGGTACCTGAATCAATGATCCATGAGTGAGATGGAATAGAAGAGGCATGAAGTACATAGGCATGGGTACTTGGCTAAGCTGAGGCAAAAGAGGAGTAGAGGGAGGATGTGCTGCCATGGAGCCCTCTAACTGGGACATGAATTGTCTGAGATTCTCAAGTTCTTCTTTAGGAACTGCGACCATTCACTGGGAAGGGAAGTGTCAAAACTAATTGTCTTCCAAGGAAGATGACCAATGCTTGATTCACTGCCATAAGAAGAGGCTGAATTAGTTCTCATGAAGCTTGGTTTGCTGAATTTTTCTAGTCACCCAATAAGATCCCAACAATTTTTCTTAGTATGTCTTATTTTTCCATTATGATTACATTTTAACTATCTTCATCAATTGGACCAGATCTCTAATTTGATTTCTCCCTATCATTAAAACTGGATTTAAAAGGTTTATTGAAGCCACTTTTTCCTCCTTTATGAGGAACTAGTATAAAGGCTAAGGCAGACTACTTTGAAGAGCTAGAAGATTTATACTGATGCATAACAGTCCGACGACTATCTTCATTCTGGGAAAATGCATATACCTCATTCAATGGGGGAAGCTCATCCCGACTAAGTATGTGAAGCCTCACAAGTTCAAATTCAACATCTAACCCTACTAAGAATTCAAAAATTCTGGCCCTCTCAACTTTCTCTTTATTGGTTACAACATCTTTCTAACATGTTGGCTTAGAAGTCTCATAATGATCAAGTTACTCTTACATGATTCTTAAAGCAGCAAAATAGCTCCCAAGGCTCTTCTCCTCCTAGTGAAGATGGGCAATCTCCTGATTCAATTGGTTCACCCGAACAAAATTCTTCACTTTAGAGTTTAGAATAAGTCTGAGTTGTTAAATTCCATATTTTATTAACTATCTTAAGGTATAAAAAGCCTTTACTGATGTGAGACTGCATTGAGTGAAGGAGCCATGACTTGACAATCAAATTTCTAGACTCCCACTTTATCATAGGCCTAGTTATCTGAAGAAGATGGCTCTACTATATGATCACTGATGTATCCAAGCTTTCCTCGGCCTCCATTATACATTTTAGCTGACTGAGACCACTCCAAGTAATTATTCCCATCTAGTTTAATTGTAGTAATCTGCACGCTAGGATGGTTTTTTGAGATACATTACTTGGAGGGTAATACTGGCAGAAGTCTCATATACATGTATATGTATGGTACACCGTATACTATGGTATACCATCTCCCTCTACATATATTAATAAAATATTTCGTGTGTAGAGATAACACATACGATTTTCCCTAAAGATTTCTTTCTTTTCTTCTTTTTCTTTTTCTTTTTTTCTTTTTCATCTCTTTCTCTTTCACTATATTCAAGTTGGTATCAGAGCTAAACACCAAGATCGATTACTGCTGAGAAAAAGAAGTTGTGCTGGTACAGTCACTGACGTCGGCTGGCCATGTGTTCGTACGGTGTTAGACCCTTGAACTTTAGGGATGGTCGTTTTGATTTATGAGGAATTGTTGTTATTTTTCTAGATTTTTTTGATCAAGGGAAGGTGGTTTTTCGAAGGTTTTTCTTGAAGTTGGAAAAAACCCTCGAATCATGTCAAATCAGTCGATCCGATCGCATGAGGAGTTTTTTGCTAGTATAGATAGGATCGTTTTTGAGATAGAAGACTGTAGGATTTGGTCTCGTACGATTTGGTTGAGTTTTAAAGCTTCAATGAATGTTTTTGTGCTCTTAGGTTGTTGCTAGACGATTTTTTGGGGATTTTTTTTTTGATTTTTATATTAAAAATTGAAAACAAACTTCAATAAAGGTGATGTTGATCGTGGTGTTTATTCTTGCCCTTGTGCATGTATGCTTGGCTTCACCTTGAGATTCTTGGCTTATTTGTAATGGTTTGGTGGTATCGATAGGTTTCTGGGCTGTGTCTAGCTGACACAGTACTCTGTGGATCATAGTGGTGTGTCTGGACCTGTGAAGGTCGCATTAGACTTATTTGTAGTGTTGTTGGTGATTTGTTTTTGATCTACATCATGGCAACCAAGAATCAAAATTCCAATCAGATCTCTAGGGTGTCGACCTAGAATACAGGGAGCTCTTGTCCTTAGGAATTCCCCACGAGTACAGATCACCTCTGTTAAGTTTGATGGAACCATCTTACTTGGTCAAAATCAATGCTGACCTACATTCGGGGTAAGGATGAAGAGTACTTGACTTGTGAGATTGAGGCTCCTTCTAAGGATGATCCAAAGTATCGAATGTTGAAAACCAGAAATGCTATGGTTAAAGGGTGGTTGTTGAATCCAGTGAAGCCGAAAATTAGTGATCATTACCTCTTCTTAGAGACGACTCATCTAATCTGGGAGTCTTTATCTCAAACTTATTCAGAAATTGGTCATGCAGCTAAAGTGTACCAACTGCAACAGAAAATTGCTCAATTTAAACAAGGAGATCAGCCCCTGACTATTTATTACGCCTTTTTGAAGAAATTGTGAGAAAAACTAGGTCATTATACCACATACCACCCTTCTTGTACAAAGGCTGCCATAGCCTATAAGAAACATGTTGAGGAGCAAGTGTTTGAGTTTCTAGCTAGCTTAAGTTCTAAGTATGAGCAGGTTAGAGCCCAAATATTTAATATGTATCTGTCATCCCTAAATGAAGTGTTTGCATGCATTCACACAAAAGATGGCAGATGTGGTGCGATGAATGTGCAATCTGCAGTTGAGAAATCAGCCTTTATTTCAACCTTTAGCTGAGATGGCCGTGGCGGTTCTTCTACTTGTGGTCGTGGTGGAAGCTTTAGTATCTATGATGATCATAATCGCCTCAAGTGTGAGCGTTGTAGTAGTTCCAGGCATACTAAGGACTAGTATTGGGATTTACATGGACGTCCACAAGATCTTCCTCCACATCTGTACCAGCGAGGTGGATCAAACATAGCTAGAGGTGGAGGTCGATTTGGAAGTAGTAGACCCAGTGCACATTCAATAACTTGTATGTCCTCAGATCCAACTATTCCCACATCTGCTTTCTTACTAAAGGGTCATCTATCCAGAGAGGAGATTAAGGCCTTCCGGTGGATTGTGTCTCAGCTTGATATTTCTTCTATTGCCCCTACATCATCATTTGCAGCTTCAACTTCAGGTATATCTGTATCAGCCTTATCCGTATTTGCTTTCCCCTTATAAGACTCATGGATCATTGATTCAGGGGCATCCCACTACATGACTGGTATGTACTCCCTCTTCAAATCTTACCGTGTCAGTTCTGGTAAAGATAGTCCGTATTGCAGATGATACCTATTCCTCTATTATTGGACATGGTGACATTATTGTTATTTCTTTGTTGTTATTCTCAGTTCATGTGCCTGATTTTACATTGAACCTGTTATCCATTAGTCATCTTACCAAGAGTCTTAACTGTTGTATCACTTTCTTTCCTTTTCATTGTGTGTTTCAGGACTTGAAGACAAAGACTATTGGTATGAGACATGAAATTGATGGTCTTTATCTACTAGATTCATCATCTTAGTCATCCATCGCATCTTTAGCAATAAAGACGAACATCTCTCCTACCACTACAGATGGGTTGTTCCAGTGGCATCATCGTCTTGGTCGCCCTTCTTTTTCTTTGTTAGGGGAACTTTTTCCTAAATTTTAGTTTTTTTCAAATATGTTTCATTGTGAACCTTGTCAGTGAGCAAAACATTGTCGTTCAGTTTATCTATTAAGTTATATTAGAAGTTTATCTTCTTCTGCTATTCTTCATTCTGATGTGTGAGGGCCTTCCCTAGTTACTTTTTTAGCTAGGTTCCGTTACTTTGTTACTTTTGTAGATGATTACTCTCGTGTTACATGGGTATACTTATTACAGAAAAAATGATTTATGTACTGTGTTCAAATCATTTTATAACATGATTCACACATAGTTTGGTACCAGACTTCGCATTTAGTATCTCTCCAACTCTCTGTCTTCATTCTTTTATGCTTTTGGAATTGTCCACTAGACCATTTGCCATGCTACTCTTGAACAAAATGGGGTGGCTGTGCGTAAGAATAAACATTTACTTGCGATCGCTCGTGGACTCATGTTTACAAGGAATGTGCCTAAGACCTTTTGGTTGATGCCATTCAAACAACTGCCTATCTCGTGAACATGATGGATTCCTGTGTTCTCTCTTTTAATTCTCCAATTGCAGTCTTATCACCAAGAACTTCTTTGTTCTCTGTTCCCCCAAAAACGTTTGAGTGTATTTTTTATGTACACATCTAAATTTGATCGTACCAAGCTCGATTCAAAAGCACTTAAGTGTGTTTTTCTGGGTTATGGTGTTGATCATAAAGGGTATAAGTGATTTCACCCATTTACCCAAAGGAAGTTTGTTTTTCGGGATGTGACATGCTTTGAATCTATTCCCTTTTTTTCTTCAGGTAAGACACCTCTTTAGGGGGAGCGTTCAGGTGAAGAGTTGTCCTCTTCCTCCACAATTCCACTTCCTGTCCCACTCCCTTCATTTTATCTTGATAAAACTGGTGTTGGTAGAGAGGGAGAGACTGAACTTAAAGTATACATTCGAAGAAAGAAGAAAGGTGACTCGGACGGGCAAGAGCAAGTGGATGACCAGAATCCTTGTGCTCCTATTCCAGAGTTTTCTTTGGATTCAATCCCTGAAACAGGTAACATGTCTTCCGCTCCTGAACTAGATGATTCTAACATGCCTATTGCTTTGCGAAAAGGTGTTAGAACATGTACTCAACATCCCGTATCTAACTTTGTTTCTTATCATGCTCTATCGGCTTCTTTTCGAAACTATGTTATTTCCTTGTCTTCAGTCACTATTCCTCGCAAAGTATCAGAAGCCTTAGCATAGCCACAACGACGAGCTGTTATGGAGGCGGAAATGATAGATCTAAAAAAGAACCAAACATGGGAGTTGGTTACTCTTCCAAAGGGAAAGATGACAGTTGGATGCAAGTGGGTATTTATTGTAAAGCATAAACCTGATGGAATAGTTGACAGGTACAAGACTCGTCTAGTTGAAAAAGGGTATACACAAACATTTGGCATTGACTACCGGGAGACATTTGCCCCGGTGGCAAAGATGAATTTAGTATATGTTCTAATCTCTCTGGCCGCAAATCAAGGATAACCTCTACTCCAATTTGATGTGAAGAATGCCTTCTTACATGGGGATCTGGAAGATGCGGTATACATGGATACACCATCTGGATTTCAAATTTCAAGAGTAAAGGAAAAAATGTGTAGACTAAAAATGACACTTTATGGCTTAAAACAGTCGCCAAGAGCATGGTTTGAGAGGTTCCAGGCAGCAATGATTACAAATGAGTATAAATAATGTTAAGCAGATCACACCTTATTTGCGAAAAGAGCAGGTTGCAAAGTAATGACTCATTGTATATGTTAATGATATTGTGGTAATGGGAAATGATGAAGTGGAAGGAACGCAATTTAAGAGCAATTTGACAAGGGAATTTGAAATTAAGGATTTGAGCTCACTAAAGTACTTTTTGGGGATAGAAGTGGCTAGATCTCGACAAGGAATCTTCCCATGTCAAAGGAAGTATGTTTTTGACTTGCTGAAGGACTTGGGAATGATTAGATGTAAACCATGTGCTACTCCTATTGAGGTCAATCACAGGTTGAAAGAAGGTGACAGTGAGAGGTTGATTGATGTAAGTAGATATTAGCAACTGGTTGGGTGTCTTATCTACTTATCTTTAATCAGACCTGATATAGGATATGCAGTGGCTGTGATTAGTCAGTTCATGCATGCTCCTACTCAGACACACATGGAAGCTGTATACAGGGTTTTGAAATATCTAAAAGGGTGTCCAAGCAAAAGAATTATGTTTAAGAAATTTAATCATAAAAAAGTAGCCGTGACAGCATATTCTGATGCAGATTGGGCAGGCTCATTGACTGATCGAAGGTCCACATCAGGGTATTGTTCCTTTGTTTGGTGAAATCTTGTCACATGGCGTAGTAAGAAGCAATTTGTTGTGGGAAGGTCTAGTATTGAATCAGAATTTCGCTTTATTGCCAATGAGATTTGTGAACTCCTACGGTTAAGGAAGTTACTTGATGAATTGGGATTTCCAGTGAAAGGTCCCATGAACCTCTTTTGTGACAACAAGGCAACTATCAACATCTCACATGATCCACTATAACATGATAGAACAAAACATGTGGAGGTTGATTGACACTTCACCAAGGATCATATCAAGTCTGGTCGCATTTGCATTCCTTTTGTTCAGACCAAGTATCAACTTGTGGACATCTTCACAAAAGGATTAAGTAGTGTGCATTTTTCATAGATTGTAGACAAGCTAAGAATGATACCTATCTATTTACCTGCTTGAGGGGAAGTATTGAGATCATAGTTATTAAACCCGGACTGGATCGGCCGGTTGGACCGATAAACCGATGACCCAACACCTCAACTGGTTTGGGTTCCTATTTGGATTGTTTTTGTTATAAACTCACTAAAACCCATATAAATCCGGTAGGTTTTTGGTTAAACTGACCAACCCGGCCGGTTGAACCATCTCTTTGAACCCGGTTTTCTAAATTATTGAAAGAAGAAAAACAAGTTCTATGAAGATTTGAACTCTGATTATTAGAAGTAAAGCTTATTGTCCTAACCACTAGACTACTAATCATCTTTTGTTTTTATTCCATCACCAAAAATTAATAATTTAAACAAACTTTCATTTTTATCATACATATTTATACATGCATTTTTTCTATTTACATTATATTTAAAAAAAATATGTGATATGAAATTGTAATATAATTTTTTCAACTTACTTTATTATTTATTTAATTTTTTAATTGACCTTGTGGTTTGACCAATGACCCACTAGTTGAACCAGTGACCCTGTGACCCAGCCTCTTGGTCGGGTCAATGTCCGGTCCGGGTTTAATAACTATGGTTGAGATACATTACTTGCAGGGTAATATTGGCAAAAGTCTCATATACATGTATATATATGGTCTACCGTATATTATGGTATATCATCCCCCTCTACATATATTAATAAAATATTTCGTGTGTGTAGAGATGACACATTAGATTTCCCCCAAAGATTTCTCTCTTTTCTTCTTCTTCCTCTCTTTCCCTTTCACTAAATTCAAGTTGGTCACCTTAGATACTCAGTGGTAACACACTACTGGAGCCCCCAAATATAGAAGAAGACTCTTCTTACTTGATTCTACTTTAGACATAATCGAAGCACCCAAAAAATATTACATGAGACTGATTTTCACCAACCAACAGTAGGAACTACCACATTCAAACATAGGCTAAAATCATATCCATGCTCTGCAAAAATATCATAGCACCGATTCTGCCCACCAATTACAGCAGGCACATCCTTTTTGAACAAAATCTTCACTCTGAAAGCACCAAACAAGTGATAGATAAGAGAACACACCAAGGAGAACCCAAATATAATAAAAAATAAGCATTAACGTGCTTACAACCAGACCCAGACATGTTGTTTTGCCGGGCAACCAGATATTTGGACAAAACGACTCACAAGCAATGGCCAAACAGCACTTGATGGTAACCACAAAAGTCAGACGAAATCAACTATCCACTGTAGGATATTTTTTTCATTAAAAATTCAGAAAACAGAAATATTGGCTGGGCGTTAAACATACCTCATGTTTTTTCTCACTGACATGTCAATTCTCCTTCAAATCCAGCAAGACCAGTGTCTTCTGGATCACAAGGTTGGTATGGCCAAATCCATAGCAGCCAAATGCAGATAAAACTCTGAATCGATCGTACCATCAAATCTACCTCAAACTGGATTTTTTTTTTGTTGTTGTGATTTTAGAAAAAAAATCATCTAAAAAAATAGTTTTGAACATCAAATGAACCAACAAACATGGAAATATTTGATAAATCATGTTGCATCAAGAACCCTCATCAAATTATCAACCTCCATGTCGACTGTACAGATGCTGAATCAGCCCTAGGATTGTTTACATCAGTGACACCTTCTGGCCAGAATCTGTCTACGATGCTCTAACACCAAGTTGTTTTTGTTCTTGGTATAAATATTCTGTAGAGAAGGGAAGAAGGAAGAAGAGAAGAAGAAAAGAAGAAAAAAGAAGAAACATAGGGAAAATCATATGAGAGTATATTCTCATTCATTTGTCTTATTCAATATATGTATGCTGTAGGTTTGGAGGTAAACTACCACCCATTCCCTTCTATTTACATAAAAAAGACAAAAATACATCAACTATGTAATATAAAGATTTTTCTGCCAATATGCTGCATATTTCAACACTTTGAGCTCCCATAATGCACTTGAACCAACACACTAATCAACCGTGCTGTCCAAACATTCCCAAACAAACACACCAATCGATTGTGCCGTCCAACATGTAGTCCATACAGCCCAAAATACATCAATCAACTGTAGGATACAAACCCAACAATGCAGAATGTGAATAGATCCCAACCACACACAACATTATGCAATCCAAATTCCTTTGAAAAAAACCACAAAAATGCAAAAGCAAAAGAAAAAAGTCCAACATCCTTAAGGTAAAGAGAGTAGCAATAAATACATCTTAAATCTTTCAATCCTCATTCAAATTGGATGGGATCATTTCCAAATGATTGGCAAGTGAAAACGACCACTCCTTTTCCGTTTCATCAACTGAAACTCACCTCAAGAGCTCCTGGATGCAACAATACACCAAATCTATTGTTTTTTCTAACTAAAAAAAACTCTTCAAACACCCTTCAATCAACAGCATAAAAATCAACATAATTCACCCTAAATTATGGTGCTTTAAGCCATTTAATTTTTATCCTCCCTTCATGCTTCTTCCTTACAACCTTATTTGAAGCTTCAACTTGACTTGATTCCTTTGGTATGCTCTGATACCAAGGAGGTTGTGATTCAGTTCTAGAAAATGAATGGAAGAAGTAAAAAGGTTGAAGATGTAGGAGGAAGAGAGGAAGAAGGTGAGAGAACAATCATACCATGTGTATCTCATAAACACTATTCCATTTTACAATATAAAAGGCCTATTGACTGGCTAAAGTCCAAAAAGAAGGGAAAGTGAAAGATTCTTCTCTTGTATACCCATAATACCCTTGTAAAAACACGTTCATCCTTAGACGAATTACCAAGTAGAGGTTGTTAATAGGAATTTGAGTCATTTTCTTTGATGCTTAACTGGGGATAAGCCCAAGTAATGGGATTTAATTTTACTGCTTGCTGAATTTGCTTACAAAAACCCAAAGATCTGCACAATGCAGCATAGTCCTTTTGAGATGGTGTGGTTCTAATTGTACTATTGTTTTAGACTTGGCTCGGATTCCTTGTGTAAAGAAAGTGGGTGTGAAGGCAGAAGAAATGACAAAACACATCTTTTTGATCCATAAGCAGGTGGAACAATAGATAGAGGCAAGCATAGTTTCAAGAATCAACACAAAACCATTGAACTTACCTGTACATTTTCATTTCCATGGGGTCCAATATGAAACCAATTTGTGTTTTTAAAACTACATGGTTTCAATGATACCATCAGTACGTCTCATCGATATCATGTGCTTTTTGTTAATAAATTATTAATTTTTCAAGGGTATTAATAGAAACCCATCGCTACTATATCGAAACCAAAGGAAACTAATGCCAACCTCTATAGAATCTATTGTTCATCCTTTTTTTTTAAAGCTTGATATATACTAATATATACAAATTCAAAGGTTCTGTTTGACTCCATTTGATTAAAAACTGCGATTTCACTTTGGATCAAACTCAAATACGAGAACTTTGGTAAGTCCCATTTAATAACTCATTTAAGGCTAGATTTTTATATATTGCATGTTATGATCTCCACATTCACAGTGTTGGATTTTTTTAATCAATTAATAATAAAAAAAGTAGTAAACAATTAAAAAAATTGAAAATCAGACCAAATGCACATGGTTTGGCTTGATTATTATATATGATATAAGCATGTAAGATCTACATAATTCTAAAATATGATATTATTCTGAAAAAGAGTTATATATTTATTTAATTAAAAAATAATAAAAACACAAACAAATGTAAAAAATTGTAAAAGGAGTAAATAAGTGAGAACATAGGAAAAGTTAGTGTTTTTCTATTTTCTCCCATGTTTTACAATATCTATC
>JAOXJP010092800.1:0-14624 GCA_025762735.1 Platanus orientalis | reverse complement strand
GATCTGGTTCTCAAAACGATACTATCTCTCCCTAAGAAACTCCAAAAAGATACAGAGTACTTTTACTCCAGTTTACTCTCATGTATTGAAGTGCCTCACACTGTAAAATGGAATACATCGCGGTGCGTAGTACGAACTCTCCTCTTATTCAAACGGAATGTTAAAATCCGGAAATAAAAGAGACTTACTTTAAGAAAAAAAGAGAGAAAAAAAAAAAGAAAAAAAGAGAGAACGAAAAGAAGTGCGTGGCATTGCAGTTACATCACATGCACTCTCTACATCTCGCCAGCAATACACAGATTCTCCAAAGCTTCCCTCCCTGTCCCAGCCGTGTCTATCGATTAGATTAGAACGCGGCAACCTAAGAACCCCGTTGGATTTTGTCGGTCCGGTAAAGTCCTCAGGCGATTTGATTTCCTCGAACCGACACAAGATTATTTTAAAAAATAAAAAAATAAATAAATGTTATGTCTGGGATTTTGTATATCCTATCGTGTCTTACACACGAAAGCTGATGCTTAGAACTAAAATTGTAAAAGCAGTTATCAAATGAAAATAATAAAAAAAAGATATCCAAAAAATGAGCTTGGATTATGTGTAAATGAATCTCGTGAGAACCGTGAAAACGGCACCAGAGGGATTGACGCATCAGTACTGTAAAGCGATTTGTACTTTTGGGGGGACACATGTCACTTTTCGGTGCTGATGTGTCCGTACCCTGATACCGTTTTCACAGTTCTTACAAGATTGGTTCTCACCTTCAATTAATATTTAGTGCCAAAAAATAGGGTGTATAACGTTAAAAGCGTAAACCAAGTGTTGAAATCAACATCTGCTTCCAACACCAAATTCATAAAACGATCAGGTGTCAACCTATGATGGAACACACGGTGGGACATACAAAATCCTGAACATATGCTCCCTTGAAAAAATGGTCATTCAAATTGCTGCAGCACAGCACGCGAGAGTTACTAACGACTTGCAACGACCAACCGGTGAGTCAAAGTAATTCACCTTTCTGCCACTTCTGGCAAATGAAGTACTAAGTTACATTCCTACTTTTCTTCCTCGCTAAGCAAAGTGCAAATGCCAAAAAGGCCAAGTGATGCGACCTGACTACGGATCCTGCCCCTCCTGTTCGTCTTTTTCTTTTGAGGCCCTTTCCCTTGTGACGCGTCAAAAATTTTATTCGAGGTGAAACTGGTTCCCCATAAATTAAAAAAAATAGATGATCTGTCCAGGACGCGAGTGACTTCAAATGAAATAAATGTGTAGGGTGTTGTCAACAAACAACACCGCAGAACAAACACATATCAGATTTTAAGTATGTAATGTGGGAAAATAAGAGAAAATAGTAAATGAAAAGTACAATTATACAATACAATATTTAACGTGCTTTGGCAAGATTGTTTACATTCATGGACAAAAACAATTCATAACTTCTATTAAAATAGAAAACAAAGAGATTACAAAACAAACGCAATGACTTCCTAAACCTTAAGGTAAAACCCTATGAACCCCCCCTCCCCTGCAAAACAGTCTTACTTCTCTTGCAAAGTCTTGATTTATTTCGTTCTTTTATAGTTGTACTTTTGCACCTCTCAAACCACCACAAGCCATCATTTTTATAGAGATGTACAAACCCAAAGAAATTTAGGTTGCGTTTGGTAACTCTCCCAAAAAGTGATTCTCGTTGCTTTCGTTTTCAAGATTCCAAAATAGGTGAAAATGGCGTTTGGTAACTTTGCATCCTCTTCCGGGATTCTACTCCCAAAATCGGTTTGGGAGTAGAATTTTAGGAGTTGAAAAAAGTAGTTTCTCTGATTCCGACTTTTAACTCTCGTTTTCTTTTGTTTTTTTACTCATTATATTACATTTTTATGATCATCTTTAAACATTTTCATCATTTTCATTAAGATTTCAATTTTCTTTTTCAATTTCTCTCCTCTACCGAACCAAACATGTTTCTCATTCTAGAATTCACTCCAAAGAATGCATTCTTGGTGGAATCAAGAATCAGGAATTGGGAGATGAAATTCGGGAGTTACCAAACTCAGCCTTAGATACTTTGTTTCCATCAAAATCAGAACTTTTCTTACTGCTACTTCCAAATACAAAGACACCCCCATAAGAAATCTCACCCAATATTTAACTCTCCCTTCCACCTGCATTAAAACTGAAAGCAGCATCTTTTACTAAAAATTTTCTGAAAAGAAAGAGAAAAGAGGGAGAGAAGGGGCTGTTTGGGGTTTCTAGAATTTCAAGACAGAACCATGAAATTGCCAAAATACCCCTACAGATGCATCGAAATTTATGAAAATTTGCATGTGTTTAGATAGGGTTAAAAGTTATCACTATGCAAAATTTCATTGCTTTCTGATAAATAAAAGCTTAAGATTACCAATCTTCAATGTTACTTTTAATGGAGTTAACCTAAAACAGAGGGTGATTCTTGGATTGGTAGAACCGTAGAATCAAAGGAAAGTTAGAGAGGAGTTTTAGGGAATTAGTAAGTGATTGGATGAGGATAAAAACCCTAAATAGAAGAGACAAAAGTAGAGCTTAATAAGGGAGGGCTTTTGACAGGTAGAGGGTCCAGAAAATCAGGCTAAGAGGAAGTGACAGTGGAGTCAAGTTATAGTAGAAGAGAGCAGAATTATTACAAAGGAGTTTCCATATTCAAGTAAGGATTTATTTAAGGAATAGAACCTGTTAATCAGCGGTTTGAATACTTAATTGTGAATGGTATGATTGAGCTAAGTAGCTTCAAAATTTCCCGTCGTGACTTTGATTCTGCAGTAAGGTTTCAGCTTCTATAACTCTTCAGATTTTGACTACAGTAACCTGGAGCTTTCAAGACTCAAGAGTGGACGATTTATAGCGAGGGAGAGAAAAGTAAAGAGAAGGACTGGGGAGAGTCCTAGTATCTGAAAAATCCGAAATGCGATCCTAGAAGGGGGTGAATATGATCTTGGCCAAAAAAAATTTCAAGTCTAACTATCAAGTTCACTTTTGATTTACTTAGATTTTACTTAAAGTGCAGCGGAATACTTAACCAGTAAATCAAGTTCACTATGAACCTGTCGTAGACCACGGGGCTCCGTCATACACTATAATGTTACCTAAAGCAAAGGGAGTAGGGCTGATAGATTTCCTATGGTTGATTTTAAATTTAGGTTTCAATTAGATTATTTGAGTTACTTTACAATGATATAAATTGTTTGCTCAAGTTAATTATTCAAGTAATGTAAAGTAGAAAAGCAATCAACCGCACAATGAACATAGAGATTTAAAGTGGTTCGACACTCCAAGCCTACATCCACTATCCAACCGGCTCACCCCTGAGCCTATTAATTTTATTAATAGTTCACTAATTATTACAGGAAAATTAACTAAACCTCAAATTCACTTAGAAATTTCAGAGAATCCACTCCCTAGTAAATACGCTCCCAATGACTTCAATGGGCACGTTTCATCCAGTGAATCTGATGGACTTGTTACACTTGACACCAGCAAGCACTGCAAAAATCCGCCTCTAATGACTCCAGCGAAGGCTATAAACTTTAATAACTATTGCGAAGGATGTAAAAGTTCCTCATTGATTTGGGTTGCCTCTTTGTAGGCTAATTTAACTATAAATCCCACCATTTAGCTCCCAAAAGATGTAACTATGGGTTTTAGGAAGCTAACACCAAGACCTTAATAGGATTTAACTATTGGCTCAACTCAAGGTCAAAGGCTTATATGAATTTTACTAGTTTAGCTCAATACCCCACACTTTTGACTTGATTTCACAACGATATTACTATAAGAGCATTCATATATGTGTTCCAAGTCATTAGGGCTTAGTCCCCTATTTATAGAGTGCCAAATGCAGGCTCTAGAAGCTCCCCAACGGCTCTTTTCCATCTATAAAAAATAGAGCTGTTTGAAACTAGTTGCTATAGATTTTCCATTTTTGCTCAACTTGAGTACTTGAACTTTACCCTCAAGCGCTCGAACTCCATTGTCAAAAAGTGCTCATCGAGCCGATCTTTTTGAGTACTTACGAGCCTCGAGCAGACATCAAGCTCAGAAGTTATGACCATTTTTAATTTTTAACACATTCTATTTTACTTAATTTTTGCCAATTTGGTCCATCCTTGGTCCAATCTTTTTGGAACCTTCTCTAGGTTTAGGTGACCCATTTCTAAGCCTTTCTAAGTCCACCTAAGGTTAGGTTCATACCCAAACCCCCACTTACCAAACCTTTACTATTTTTTACCTTCGCGCATTGACTTGACTTCTTAAGGGTACATGCTTGAGACTTCTTTTGGTTTTCAATGTAGCTTGAGTCTTTTGTTGCTTGTGGTTGTTGCTTGTGGTCGTCCCAGCTTTTGAGTTCTTGAAGCTTTGACCGAAAGAGTCTTGGACTTATAGGATTTACAATTACATACTTGGTCCAATATAATGACCACACACACTACATGTACTTACGAGTTTTGGAATGGAAATTGACAATATATACAAAATACCAAACAGTATCCACATGGCAAAGCTATGGAAAAGAGAAGAGAATAAAAAGAGATAAGGAGAATTAAACCCAACGAAGACAATTTTCTTTTCAATAATCCATTGTTGATTTGATCGGTCGTTGGTTGCCTTTATATAAGCTTACATACTTAATGTTAGTAGTTATTTTATTAGTAGGTGAAGATGGGTTTTGATAGAAACTCCTAGAACTTAGTCCCTAAGACTTGCAAAAAATAAAATACAAAAAATTAACTTTCCTAAAATCTAAGAGTTCTAAAAACTAGACTCCAAGGGGTTGTTGACCAGCAATACTTGAGGGCCCCACATGTTGACTTTTGAGGCCACTACAAAACAAAAGATCTCCTAGCAGTTGACCATCAGTGATTTACCCAATATATCCTGGGCTTTTCAACCGACTAAAAAAACCTAGAAAACCCCTTGGCACTAATGGCCTTGTTACAATTAAACCCAACCTTTAAAAGACTTTAAACAAACCACATGGCACATGAATCTTGAATTTGGTGGCAATAACTAGCAAAATAGCCCATGATAAAGCAAAATCATTCAAAGCTCATAATTTGCAAAAAGCACATTTAAACAACTAAGGCAAAGGGAGATCTGGGGTACTATACTTTAGATAGCAAGTACACAAAGCTCCTTTTCCAAACATTAATAACTGGAAATCTACAAGTGTTGTTGAGGAGAAGAAGAAGAAGAAGATGATGATGATGATGATGATGAGGAGGAGGAGGAGGAGGAAGATAAAGAGGAAGAATACGTATGGAGAGTATAGAGCTACTCACACACACTTTCTTATATTATAAAAGAGGGATATAATACAAGAGGATTGTATTTACAATTATACCCTTGTACAATATTAGACATGCACCCTTATATGAATGATCTTATAACCTATACATTGCAACACTCCCCCCCCCCCCCAAGTGGGTATGTAGATATTATGCATACCCAGCTTGCCAACAATCCTATTAAAGCTAGGATTACATAGGCCCATTTTTTATAGGTAAACATTAGGGGTTAATTTTATTAGTAGGTGACGATGGGTTTCGAACCCAGATTTGTGGTACGACAACCACAAACTTAATGAACAAGTTGGCCAACTGATCTCCACTCTTCACAAAGGGAATACAATTATGCTCATTCTACAACTTCTCCTTGATAAAATGCTTGTCAACGTCAACATGCTTAGTCCTATTATGTTGTACGGGATTGTGAATAATGTTAACAACAGTTTTATTGTCACAATACAAGTCCATAAGACCACGGGAACTAAATCCCAACTCTCTAAAAAGACCTTAAATCTAGAGAATGTCATAAATACCATTTTCCATGGCACAAAACTCAACCTCTGCACTCAACGTTGATACAACTAACTACTTCTTACTTCGCCATGTAACGAGGTTACCCCCTATAAATGTGCAATACCCTGATGTAGACTTTTTTTCTTCTACAGATCTTGCCCAATCCACTACTATGAAGGATTCTATTCAAAAATCCTTCTATTGGACATACAAGAGTCCTACTTCCAAATGCCTCGTAGTGAGAGCACGCATAAATTGACTGACCACTCTAACAACATAAGAGATATAAGGTCTAAACTCTAGTCAAGGTCAAGTAGATTAACTTCCCCACCAATCTCTAATAACAACCAACGTCAATAAGCCAGAGACCTTTATCTGCTTGGAAGCGCTGATTAGACTTAATGGGAGTCTCACAAGGTATGCACCCTAGCATATCAAAGTCTTGGAGGAGATCTAGAACAGACTTGCACTGGGATAAGAATATCTCTTTCTTGGATCTAGCAACTTCAATACCAAGAAAGTATCTGAGGTGTCCCTAGTCTTTGATCTCAAATTCCTTGACCAAAAAACTCTTCAAGTTATTGATCTTACATTGATCATTACATGTAACAACGATGCCATCTACATAAACATTAAGAGCTGTCACTTTTTCCTTTTGATGCTTGACAAAGAGAGTATGATCAACTTAGCACTGTCTATACCCATTCTTAAGCATAGTTCTACAAAGTCTCAAACCACACTCTAGGGGACTACTTAAGCCCATAAAGGGCTTTTTTTAAGTAACATATTTTCCTTTTTCCAATAGATTGCAAAAATCCTGGGGGAAACTCATGTAAACTTTGTCTTCGAGATCTCCATGAATAAATACATTCTTGAGACCAAGTTAGAATATTGGTCTCCCTTGATTGGTTGCAATAGAAATCAGCATTATGAATAGAATTCATCTTTTCCATAGGCGCAAAGGTCTCTTGATAATCTATCATATACGTTTGAGTATAGCCCTTGACTACTAATTTGGCCTTGTATCTCTCAACAATGCCATTGGGTTGCAACTTCTCATAAAACACCCATCGACGCCCCACAGGCTCCTTTCCTTGTGGAAGGTCGACGACATCCCATGTGTTGTTCTCTTTAAAACATCCATTTTCTCTTCCATTGTTCTTCTCCACTGAGTTTGAGATAGATCCTAAGATACACTAGAAGAAATGGAAATAGAAGACAAGGAGGTGGAAAAAGCTCGAAGCATAGGAGACAAAGAATCATAACACATAGTTAGCAATGTGATGTTTCATACACAAACAGGTACCATTCCTAATAGCAATAGGAATGTGAGAGTCATCAGAAATAGAAAGGGCAACACAATAAATCAAAAATACAAGAGGCTGCGAATCACCATCATAGAGATGGCCAACAACTAGAAGAGGCCAAACACACTATTGTTGGACCCAACTGATCGATAAACAAGCATTGTACACTTCCAGCACAACAAGAACAACCACGACATTGAAGGAGTACTTCAATATCACAAAAAACACACCAAAGCAACTTCTGAAATGCTAAGAGCAGCCGGCTATGTCACATGGAATATACCACAACACAAAGCAGCAAATGTCGAAGACCAAATATAGCTCAAGTACACAAGATGAAGCATAATAGGCCCCCACAATCAAACATAAACACCAAATCACACAGCCATACACGATAGAAGTTGATCGATAGCAATCGGAAACAGTATAATAGCACAAAAAGAAAGAACCAAGCCCAAAAATTGACATGGAGCCCTAGACGTCAATCCCAAAATGAGAAAATTGCCATAACTTCATCAAAACTCAACAACAGTGAATGAGACTTGTCCCAAAATATTTCTAATACAAAAACAATCCAATAGGTACCAAACTTGCATATCAAAAGGGGTTCAAATCGAGTAGCTCTATAAAAACATCAAATCTGGAAAATCTAACGAAAAACACTAAAAAAATACCAAAAATCGAAAACTCACTCGAATGACCTCAAACTTGTGACCAAAAGCTTCATCTAAACCAGGTGATCTATGAGTTATTGATTTTAGGATTCCATGGCAGATGTCACCGTACAGACTGTTGACACCAGTAGGGCTACTGTGCAGTTGTGGTTGTGGTCTGCAACTGTGGACCTTTGGCTCTTAAACCAAGTAGAAATCTGTAAGTGTAGATGGTGTTTGTACTATAGATTCAAGTACAAGAGGAGAAGAAAAAGATGAGGGAGAATACGTATAGAGCTACTATCACATACTTTCTTATATTATAAACGAGGGATATAATACAAGAAGAGGATATTTACAAGTATACCCTTGTACAATACTAGACATATGGACTCCTCCTCTGGATGGCGTTTTGAAGCTTAATTTGATGGATCTTCTTCACGGAATCCGGGTCAAGTGGGTTTTGGGTGTATAGTGCAAGATGGAAATGATAATGTACTTAGGGTGGTATGTGGTCCCTTGGGATATGTGGTCCCTTGGGGATATGTGGCTACAAAAGGGGAGTGTCCTGGGCTCTTGTTTGGTTTGCATGAACCGAAGGCTTTGGCCTTTGGGATAAATAGGGAGTATGGTGGAAGGAGATTCTAAGGTGGTTGTGAGTTGGGGGAGTAGGTCTTGTAGTGGTCCATGGAAATATGCTCTCTACATTCAAGAAATAAGATTCTTAATTAGGGAGCATGGCATATCTGTGAGTCATGTTCCTAGGGAGAAAATTTTCTCCACTGATAGGCTAGCTAAATGGAAGGTGGGGACATCTAAGTGTTTCAAAGAAAATTACATGCCAAACTGTTAAGTGGTCTTTAGCTTAGTAGCTGTTGCCTTTGTTGTGCTATATGTATTTGCATTCTGCATTTTCTTTGTTGCAATAAAATTTGATTGTTATTCAAAATATATATATATATATATATACTAGACATGCACCCTTACATGAATGATCTTGTATACCCATACATAACAACGTTATATCCTTGCTGCATACAATACATTTGCTCAGGCAAATATCCCAATACAATAAAACCATTGATTGCAAATGTGTGCCAAATACTTACTTGGAGCTCCTTGGAGCACTTGGATTTTGGAGGTGGGGGAAGAAATTTATCTAACAGATCAACATCTCTCTGTACTTCTACAGACACCGCAACAGCTTCCTCAACCCCTGCAGCTTCTGAATCCATTCTAGGAAAGTCAATTGAGGTACTATTATCAGACTGTAATGACACTGGTTGTTCAGATGGTTGAGGAGTTGTTTCAACATCTGCTGTTAAGATCTGAACCATTCCTGAAGGTGTTCTTTCCTGGAAGTTACCTGTAAGTGCAAATATGTTTGAAATTTAAAGAACATAAAGAAAAAAAAATAACAAACTCAAGTAAATCTTTCTTCATTGAACTCAAAGGGTATTTCCAGGCATCAATTGGTACAATTGTGTACATAAATACTGCAGTATCACTTTGGCAAGATCCAACAAGATATTTTCACTCAACTAATTGTTACCAATAATTGCAAAATGAAATGAACCAAAGAAAAGAGACCAAGCAAGCACCATGAACCTATTCTAGGAATTTACAATGAGAATGACACCATTGATATTTTTCTTTATAGTTTCTCTCAATAAAACAGAGGCAAGAAAAATGACACCATGCCACGTAGAAAAGGTCCCTTAGACTAAAAGTTGTCACTTGGAGAGGTGGTGTGGTGGTGTGACACCTCAGCTTGTGTGTAAAAACTCTGTCACGAGAAGATCTGAAGACTACTGCACCTCACCAAATGACTCAACCTTACATATCAATGCACACAAGTTAGATAACTTAGATATAAAGTTTAAAAGGTGAAAATGGTCGAACTGTTTGTATTATCAACCAACAGTTTCAGACCTTTTCGTGTTAAGACCAACAAACCTCCAAGTCCAAGTTCATTTTTAGCCTATTCATATTGGGAAGAATATATCCATTGACCCTAAAAGAATTGATCCCCATACTATCGGAATCTATGATGTTGCAAACATTTATGGATCATATGGTTATGTCCATCTGATTTCATGTAGTGTGCAGTGGTTCACAAATAAACCATAAGGTAATAAATTATAAATAACAATTATAAATGTCTAGGTTCAACTCAATCTGCGGGCCTATTGATACAAAAAAAACCCAGCTCAAAGCAGGTCAGGCCCAAAATTCATGTATCATATTTGGTTATTAATGTGGACATCACAGTAGGATCATATGACGTTTTGGTCTAAAAGGGGGCAGAATTCTCAAGGGCAAAAATGGGGAAGATGATGCGGACATCATGACCAGGATGATGATTGGACCATGTTCACGACTATTTTATTCTTTCTTTTATTTTCTTTATGTATTTGTGTCTCATGTAAAAGGGGACACAGAATTTTGAGGGTATTTTCGTATTTATTTGTCTAATTAGGAGTTTTATGTCATTTATTTTAGAACAGGGGTAATTTAGAGAAGAGTTGTGAGAGGGAGGGTTACTTTAGTGCACACATGGGATTGATTGTGTAAACCTAGTCGTGGAACTCTATAAGAGCAACCCACAACCAGGTCATTTAAATTACGCAATAAT
Organism: Platanus orientalis; assembly: GCA_025762735.1. Lineage (NCBI taxonomy): Eukaryota > Viridiplantae > Streptophyta > Magnoliopsida > Proteales > Platanaceae > Platanus > Platanus orientalis. Next base: position 4,195 of record JAOXJP010092800.1, on the reverse strand, counting down.
ATTGAGAATTTTGATGTTTTGGCTTGTGCCCTCTCTTCTTCCTCTAGTTTTTTGTTGAAGTTGAAGAACCATAAAACCCTAGAATGGGTCTAGGTGTCCACCTAGTTTAAAGCTAGTAGTGGAGGTTACTCCCTTCCCCTTAGGTTAAAGGTCATTCATCTCCAGCTTATTCTTCTTCTTATATGCTTTGTTGAATTTTCTGGTTACTGAAAATTAGGGTTTCATAGAGGATCAACTACCACCACTTGAGAATCGAAATTTTAATTGTTTCAATACCTCCCAAGCATCCCCAAGGCTGGAACAATCCCATGTATGCAGGCCACCTTGACTTAAAATTTTGTTTTGGAGAAGATTTCAACAAAATACCATAGTGCTAGGCGTGAATCACAACAGATTGGGTTCTCACAAGATCTTCTCCCACACAAACATATGAAGGCCTTTGCAAGTGGCTCTTCCCAAGGATTTTAAGACCTCCTGTATGATCATCATGGAGCAAGGAATCTAATAAAAAAAACTTCAACAGTTAGAAATTTTGCTTGTTGAACCAACTACCAGACATCAACCGCAAGATTTGAGTGATTTCAGGAGAATCACTAGGAGCCCCAAACTGTGGAGATTCTCACAGGTTTGATGATTTCAGACTGAAGCATATTGTTGGACGATCCTCTAAGAAGTATTTGAGATTCAAAATTTTTGAAATTTAGAGACGTTAGACTCAATATCAGGCATGAAAGAGACCAAAAAGGTGATTTTATGAAAACGGCCATAGATTCTAACGGCTAGAATTTTTTAAAATTTGGACTTCTCCGGGGTATTGTTAACCCTTGGGCGATCCTAGTGGGTAGGTCCCACTTCTGGAAACTAATAATAATAATAAATTATTTTGAAAAGGGGAGCTGATTGTTGCTAGAGAGAAAATATTCAATTTTTTTTTAATCTTTATAGAGGCAATTTCTGAGCCTGGAAATTGATAGCAAACATCTTCCACATTGTTGAGGTATTCGGCATCAGATTCAGGTACTCTTTAACATATTTAGCTCCCTTTTCAAATTTCTGACAGTAGGCATTTTTGGCATGTTGTGTGACATATGGCATGGACCTGAGATTTTTATTTTCTGACCCAAACAGACCTTCCCTAAATTATTGGTATTGATGATAAATGTCAATGAATTCATCTTTAGCTCTTTCAGATCATTCCTGGAATTATTTAGCCAATTTTTTTAATTTTTGAACCTAATTTAGGCACTTTTCTGGTTTGCCCTGCACTAACCTTATTATTAAATTTTTGTATCTTATTGATAATCCAAACATGTTAATTAGGTCTTAACTTGTTTATTAATTTTGTGAGCCCTAATTCCTTTCTTGCATATGAATCCAATTTGAAGAATTGTCTGAATTAACATGTGAACTTGCAAATAGGAATCTTGTTTATTTTTCTTTATTACTTTATAAATTTTATTCCTATCTCCTGAGCACATACTCACTATCCTACATGCATGCTGCATCAGAAGGATTTTGTTTTGGGTATGATTGTAATAACGCTAAAAGCCAAGGGTATTTTGGGTAAACTATATGGAGCAACACCCTACTTTTCTTTTATGTTCTACTATCTGTTTTAGAAAGTCTTGTCTAGGTTGGTTTAAATTATTAGTAACTCTTGAGGGGCTTAAGTATATGGAGTTAGCAAGTAGTTTCTAGTTAGTGTAGGCTAGTTATTTTTTTAATGTAGAATCTATAGGAGTTAGTAAGCTGTTGTTTTGATTTTTAAAAGTTATTTCATTTTCTATTTAGGAAGTTTCCAATACCTGAAGTCCATCTAACTTTTAAATAGCCTCCAGGCTGATTGAATGAAAACATGCTTGGGTTTTTTTTCCTTTGAATACTGAACTGAAGTTGGGCTTTAGAATTGTGGTTGAGACTAAGGGCCCCCATGTTCTTATGTTGAGGCTGAACCTTCGTGGTCTATCTCTCCAACTATTCTTCCCTGCTCTATTTATTCTATTCATTGTTCCTTACTACAGTTAAATCATATATTTTTTTTCTACACATCTGAGTGTTACCATTGGAGAAGTATTAACTGAAGTTAAAGAAATATTGTTGCCTTAGGTTGGATCAAAAGCTTGTGCATCAGTCTTCTATATTCCCAGATAAGTATTGACGGTTGAATACTGTTCTACCATTGTTGGTACCTATGTAATCCCATATGGCAATTCTATTATTCCGAAACTAGTGAAGCCTTCTGTGGGTTCATGATGAAGACATGGAAACCTAGGTGGGACCCACACATGGGTCAATTTGTGAAGAATTTGAAAATCTACAAGGTTTACATCAGAAGGGGGGAGTTTTGCTTCGATTCGGAGCAAAACTGGAGTTATTTTGGGCCACTTTATATTTTTGGAGGCATGTGGAGCCCACTTTCCCATAATTGTGGGACCACATGTGGACACCTTTTAATACAAGACATGTGGCTTTACTTTACTTACTGTTTTTATAACTTTATTTTAAGTTTTTTAGGTTTTTTTTCCTCATGAAGGGCATATTTATAATTTCAGATTTTTGTGGCCTTTTATGCAAAATCAGAAAGTAGAGGGATTTGTTTTGGTTGAATAAGTGCATGTGCACATTAAGGAGTTCTTTTATTTTTCTTTTATATTTTATTTGGGCTAATTTTCAATTTAGATACAATGTAATTAGGGTTTTTTTATTATTATATATATGAAGAAGGGAAGGGTGGTCAAAACACCTAGAATTTTGAAAAGTAAAAAACGTAAAAGTTTTGCTCTCCTCTCTCTCACAGCTGGTTGCTTCTCTTGGAATTCTTGCTTGGGAATCTCCTTGGTCTACCTACAAAGAGCAAGAGTTGGTGATTTCTCTAGCAAAGGGTTGGTGATTTCTCTAGGTATTTATTTCTTCTTTGTTTTCTCTTCTCCTCCCTCATCTTTTTTCTGGTTTTCTTGCTTCCTTCTTGTTACCCACTGCCATTAACCTATCTTTACATCATTCCCTTCATCCCTACAACCTTCTCATACCATATCTCACACTTCCCTTGCTCTCCACACAAAAATCCATCTTCCCTAACTCCTTTTACATCTCATGGTTAACCATAACCTGCACAAAACCTGGAAAAATCAAGAAACATCAAGAACTCATCTCACACCCCACCCTTTGGTCCCATACTTACTCCTTACCGTTCAGACACCATAAACTGACCTATTTCCCCAACTTTTGTATCTAAACCATAATCCCCATCGTCTAAACTTGTTGTCTTATTACAATCACAAACAAATCCCATTTAAATCTCATTCTTGAATCTGGAAATCTGTCCAGAATTCTGACCAGCAGCCTATTTACTTACCTTCTGTGATAATTCTCTCAAAGGACATACTCCTAGTACCCTATGGTTAACTTTCTTCATTACCCCTCATTGTTTTGGGCTTAGACAAATCAAACCCTAACACTTTGGACCAATCAAATACTCCTCTATTGTCCAAAATCATCTTGCTGTGGAGTTATTTGAGCACCAAGTGTTTGGTCAAATTCCTAAGAGATACACTTGCTGATTTTTAAGTCCTAGTGGGTTAGTGGTCAAAGACATGTGCTAAGGCCTCCCTTCTAAGGTGTTGTTGGTGTTGGTGGACTGATAAAGGATTCCTAATGGTGATATATCAAATTGTGGGTTGTTGTGCACTTTAACTGTTTGAAGAAAGTTCATACGGAAAGTGATCACTAGTGCTACTTCCCATTGGCTAGAAGACTTGCTCCGGAACTGTTTCGATCATTGTACCACATCAGTTCAATATCCAGCCCTAATTGTAATGCTAAATCAGTACCTTGCCTATTTGTTAAATTCGCTTTCTGAGTTTCTGTTCTGCCAGAATTTTCTAGGTTATCAGAAAATAAGACCTGAGTTTTGAGTTCATATAATTGCAATTTTTGAAATTGTCTGAAACTGCGATGGTTTGTTACTTAATGATAGATCTACCTTCTTATTGAATTTCAAACCCATCCAACCATAGTTCCAGAGCAAGAAGCAAATGAGGGAAGCAATGCGAAAGCGAGAAGTGGGAAATGAAATTCAATAAATCCTAGGGAAGTGAGAAGTGAAAAATGATAATAAAGTAAATAACTATAAGTTATAATCAATAATTTCAACTACAATATAATAAAGTAAATAAACTTAAAGAAAGTACAAAAA
>JAOXJP010092799.1:0-28606 GCA_025762735.1 Platanus orientalis | reverse complement strand
TTGACTCAATTAATTGCTTCAATTCTTCTAAAATTAGCTCCAAAGCCATGTCACCAATCTTCTAGCAAATTTTGGCCGGAAGTCTCCATTTTAGATTCTTTTGCGTGAATTATTCATTTCCTGTTCAAAATTAAACAAAGTGAAGAAAATTAAGATATAAAACTAATAAAACAAAGAGAAACAACCAAAAAGTAAAAACTAAAGGATATGAAAATGGTAATAAAATATAAGCATATCAGTGGTATGATACTTCAGAGAGCCTTAAGCTTCAGTTTGTTGAAGTGAAATTAAAGAGGATAGCTCTTATGTGGTGACAACAATACAAAAAAGTTATGTTAAAGCCAACTTTGGAATTTTGTCTACATGGGAAGAATTAAAGGCAGCACTGAATAAAAAGTTCAAACCTCAGGATTTTAGATAGAGAGCCCACATCTAGTTAACTCAATTAAAGTAAGGACCATCATCGATTGAGAATTACACCATTAAGTTCCAACACCTTGCTACGCGAGCGGGTATTAACTGGAATGATGAGATTCTTGTCTCATTATTCAAGCAGGGATTACAACCGCACATTTTCCGAGGGCTTAGCTACCACTATTACACCAACATGAATGACACCATTCGAGTTGCTTTCCAGATAAATGAGGATCTACATTTACATCAGTTGAAGAGGTTTATTGTGCAGGCTAGGACTTCACCACCTAGATCATCTCGCCAGACTTCACCATCTAGACACAGAGGATCAGAGGGTTCTATATCAAAATTCCAGAGTGATCAGTGCTTTATCTGCAAAGGTTATGGGCATCACAAATCCCAATGTCCTATTAAGCTCATGGGTTTTACTGAGAAAAAGCCAATGGATGATGATGAGTTGGAAGAAGAAATTTATGAGTCCACTGAGGAGATGATTGCGGAAGCTGAAGCAGAAAGAGTAGAAGAGGCAAGACAAAGGGTAGCCAAGGGTATCACTGGAATGATTTGTCTCTTGTTGACTTTGTAGATAGAGGGGTCAATGAAATTCAAACCAAGGAAGAAGCATACTACTTACCCATGGCGGCCTCTTCCACATAATGGGCCTAGAATTCTTGGACCTCCACCCCAACTCAATGGGGTTGAGTTTTGCAAGAGGGAGAGTTTTAATGCGGTGACATTAACATGGCTTGAGAAATTCTAACCTTTGTGGAAGCCCAAGACCAAGAACAAGGAGTCAAAAAAGAAAATCCAAGTACTTTCCATAGATATTTATAGTTAATTTTCTGTTTTAAACGGTAATTTGGTAATTTTCTATGTAATAAGGTCATGTGGACCAATAGGAAAGTGTGAAGCAGGTTTAGGAGTGTTTTCCATAATTTTTCTGCAGTTTTTTTAAGACTTTATGGTTTTTTTTTAAGTTTTGGCCGTACACCTCTCTAGAGGGGCATTTTGGTCAATTTTTGTAATAAAGGCTTATAAAAGCCTAACCTTATTGCTTGTACGATCAGTTTTGAAGATAATAGAAGTCAATTTTGGTTTTGGTAGTTCGTGGAACATTACTACTTTATCTCATCTCTCATGGATTCCTAGGTGAGTTTCTCTCTCTTATATCTCTCTCTTCTTCAATCTTCTCCTTCTCTTCCACACATGTAGCTCCCTTCTCCCTCCATTCTTTTCTTCTAAACCCTAATTTTGTTCCCCATTACTTCTTTCCATTATCTTTTTTTATTCTATTATTTTCTTCTTTCTTAAGTTTTCTTGTTGCAGAATTTTAGAGCAACCTACTAAAATTCAAATTACTTTTAAATCACTTGACCAAAACCTAATTCGTTTCACAATTAGCCTCCCCATATCCCTTCCTATCATCTAATACAAAACCCTCAATTTTTATCTTTAAATCCCTTATTTTCTTGAAAACCCAATTTTCGAACCTAAAGTTTAACCCCAAACTGCTGTACCTATTTCAGCCTTTGTTTTGTTTTGTTTTGTTCTTTTTTAATTTTATTTTATAAAACAATTATTTGGGGTGTTCCTAGGTGGGTGGCAGGATGTCTCTTGGTGTCTCCACATTTTGAGCCTCTTATTTTAAAAACCTGTTTGTTCTTGATTTTGGACAGATTTGGGGCTTTTTTTGATTTCTTACTTCTTTCATTAAATTGATTGATCCCTTTACTTAATAATCATTATTTAACTATTCTTGCACAATTTACAATTAAGTTCCTTTGGTATTTCTTATTTCTTGAATCAGTTTACTAATTTTCAGCACTTTAAAATTCAAGATTCAATCTTTCTTGATTTTTTTTATTACTTTTAGGCTTTTGCTCAAATTTACTTATTGTAGGAACTCATTCCTTTGAATCCTATATCATTTTCTGAACAACTTGCTATTTTCAAGGCATGTGGGCCCCACTTTCTCTTGATTGTGGAGCCACATGTGTGCATGCTTGCATGGAGGATAAGTGGTTGAACTTTATTTTCTGTTTTACTTTAGTTTTATAGTTTTTTAGTAGGGTTTATAGGCCTTATTTAGTATTTAGAGTGTCTAGGGATATCATGGGTATTATTTAATTTGTAGGGAGGTATTTGAAATAAAGCCTTTTAAAGCCTAATTAGGAGTCTTGGTCGACCGTAGAGGTGGGAGTTGACTTCTTTTATGTAAGTTGGCTTTGCCACTTAATATAAATAAAGAGGGAGGTTAGGATCGACTTCCTCATTCAAAGAAAAAAAAAAAAAAACTTGCAAAATTGCTCCCTGGGTGCTACAACCGGCTGGTGAAGCTCTCTCTCTCTCCCTTGTTTGCCTAGACAAGGTTTTTGGGTTGGTGATTTCCCAAGGATTGAATGTTGGTGATTTCTTTCAATGTATCTTCTCTCCTATCATCTTTCCCTTCATCTTCTTCTTCTTTTTCAATTCTTTTTCTGTTTCTTCTTCTTCTCCTTGATGCTTACAGTCCACAAAACCCATCTTTACATCATCCACTTAATCCCACATCACCTACACACCAATCGATCATATTCATTTAAAACCCATTTCCCATACATTCCTTCTTCGTATGGTCAGTCCAAAACCAGAAAAAAACCCTTATTCTTTTTTTCTTTTTCTTTTTTGAAAGGTAATGATATCATTTATTGAAATAGCAATAACATAAAGAGTACAATAAAGATGATCAACCCAAAACCCTTATTCTTGAAATCAAGAATCATTGCTTAGAATATTTTTCCAGCAGTTTTTTGTTGGATTAATTTTTTTTTTAAGAAGGTTTAACCCGTCTTAAACCATGCGGTAGGCCTAGGAATCTAATCCTAGGATTTTTGATAGTTCAAAATCCATGCATATAGAACTGTACGGCTAGGTTGGTTTGTCTCCCCTCATTGAAAATTTTAAAGAAACCCTCTTTCTTATATTAAATTACATATGAGGGTTCATTTATAATTCTCCTTAAGGGTTGGGCTGATTTGCTTGTTTAAAACTTGAAGAAAACCATTGCTTTGGGACACTTAATTTTCTGTTAAGTATTTTGGCCTTCTAAGGGTTTCCTAAATTGCCTAAGTGGTTGTATTGTGACTTGTTCTACATTAAATTTGGTGGATATGGCTTGTGGTTGATTAGTGCGAGTTCTTACATCATGTTGATTATTTCCATCTGTAAAACTCGAGATCGAGTTCTTTCGAACAAGGGGGTTTGATGAGGACATGGAAGAAAGGTGGGGCCCACATAAGGCTTTGGTGGGGTCCAAGCATTAAGATGAGCAAGAAGAAGCATGGGAGAAGAAATGGAAGACTTAATGAAGGTTTTGGTAGAGCACTAGGAAGTTTATAGGTTTTTATAGAGGGTTTTTTCTGTTTAGTGGAGTAAAAGATATGCAAAGAAATATAATTTTTATATAGGTAAGTTTTGAAATTCATGTAATAAAGCTTTTAATAACCTTAGTTGATCAAGAGGAGGGTGGTGCAGACTTCTATTGAAGTGTTTTTATTTTTCTGGTTTCTAAGTATGTAAACAAGGAGGGAGAGAACCCTAGTTGTGAGTTTCTTTATAAAAAAAGGGGGAATTCTCCTCCTTTAAGGACATGCTGTAGGCATGGTTCAAAATCTCACGCGAGATAGGCTGTCTAGCATGAGACATATTGGTATCGTAGCCTGTTGAGACGATAAGGGCATATACCTCGAAATCTTAGGAGAATTACCATGTCTCGCGATATGTGCTAATTCTGGGCATTTTTTGCTTAAAAACAGAGGGTATCACGATACAGGAGGTATCGTGTCTAGTAGCAGAAACACCCCTGTATCGCAAGCCTCAAAATTCTACCAAATCTCCATTTTTTTTGCTGATTCTTGCTAGATTTAGCTTCCATAAGACAAATCTAGGACTCTACTTGAGTCCATTTCACTTGAGAAGCTATATTTGAGCCGGATCAAAGGATTGAATTCGAAACCCCAAATCTCATAAAAAACTTCGGTAATCTCTCTATTTCTTCTTTAATCCTTGTAGATTTTTTTATATGTTAAGACATTTGTGATAGATCTACACATTCATGGAAAAAAAATAATTTTTCAGAAAAAAAATATTTATTTATTTTTTCGAAAAAATAAAAAAATTAAAGAAAATTCAAAAAATTATATGAAATGAACATTGTTTGGCTTAATTTTTTATATGGTATACTACATACCATTTTGCACATAATATGTCATTTTGGTAGATTTTTGAAAATAAAAACATATTTTGTATTTATTTAATAATTGAGTATCACGCCTTCAAACCATGAAGTTTTTAGCGAATTAAGTTGTTTAATCATATAATTCCTCTTTTAATCCAATTAGGGATTTAAACTGTCAACTACCCAAAACAGAGAGAGAGAGAGGGCATACAATCCCAATGCGTTCAAACGACGCGTTGCGTTTCCATTGGCAAAAGTGAGCATCTGGGGATTGTTGCTTGGAAGTCCACAGCCTTGGACAATCCAGTCATGATGAACCATGGCTGCGTAGTAATTGAGACTTCCCTTCTCCGGTAATTCATCGACGGGGAGAATTCTTTTAACGGGATCCGAGAAGCGGTGATGAATATCGAAACCAAAGGTTCGTAAGCCATGACAACTCTGCAAACCCCAATTGAGGGTCAAAACAAACAACAAAAGAAGGGGAAATGTATAGATAGAACTAGAAGCCATGGATTAGAGGAATCGCTTCTAAGCTAACAAAAATTTCTCATAAACTAGAGAACGATATGCATATAAATCATAGAAAAGAGTAAACCCTAGAAAATTAAGTTTAAGGTGGACACGCTCACACCTGTAAAAGCTGACTATTGTAGTTAGAGGAAGACTTCGTCGACTCTTCTAGCTCTCCATTTCAACTCTCTTCTCTGTGGAAATTTTTACCTTATAAAAGAAAAAAAAATTCTCTGTGGAGATGAAACCGCGGTCGTTGCAGGAGAGGTCGGCCGCGTGGTTCCCATACTTCCCATTCTTAAGACATTGGAGGTGGCAGTTGGTGTTTGATTGTAATGGCTTTTTTATGGTTGACCGCCGGAGAGACTGTACCGTTACGGTTTTAATGAGGCTTCATGGGAGGGGGCTTTTGTGCTGTTGGATCAATGAATACAAGAAGTGGTGTGGTGTATAAAGTTGATACCCATATTAAAAAATTAAAAAATGCCAAAAAATAAGAAAAAATTCAGAAAGCATATTTGAACATATTGACACATATAAAGTATGTTTTTCCTAATTTTATTATGTTTTTTGTATTTTTTTAAATTTTTTACAAAAAATTAAAAAAAGAAAAAGAAAATTACATTAAACATGTATTCATGTATAAGTGTAGAGCATTTTGAACTCTATAAGTGTAGAAAAAAATCAATGAATGAGAATGACATTGTTGTTTCAGTTATACAATTGTATCATTGATTATGTTTTATGGATGTGGATTTATAGCTTTATTTTGCAATATGTAGTGTTATTTACTTATTTATCAACATTTAACACTTAAAATCATGCACATGCGCGATAACAAGTGTCACGAGGGTATTGGTTCCCAACTATTAATACCCAAGTGCATAATGAAGTATAATGGTTGTAAGTGTTTAATAATGTTTATTATAACACTTCCTAAAATTTCATTAAAAAATTCCAAGGCTTACATAGTGTTTCCATGGATTCCATAGGCGACAACATATGTCATAAGGGTGATAGTTCTCCCAACCAACATAGATGGTTGTTTCCTATATTTAATGATTCGTAAGTGTGAATCAGTGTTTATTCTATTAAATCCTGAAGTTTCAAATCAAAATTCCTTCTTTTCATTAGTTTTTCCCCCGTTGCTCACCATCTTTTGGTTTCATACGACGTCTTTTCTCGATAAGTTGTGAGATGCGAGACGTTTCCGTCTCTCCAAGCCACGATACGAGTTGCAATAACTAGATTTTAAACCTTGGTTGCAGGAAATAAAGAAAAAAGATTTTTGGGGTCTTCTCCCTACACTAGTGATGGCTCTTTCTTCTAACTTTGTGCCTAGGTTAGAACCTAGGATGGTGATGTCCTTAGGTATGATGTAACACCCCGTACCTAAATTAGGAGAGCTTAGAAAATCCGGATCTAACACCATGTGTCTAATTTGAACCTTTGGTAATGGTGAGCAAGAGGGTCACCCTCGATGCTCAAGAGGCTTAGAAATGACCTAGAGTTAGCCGGAAGAACCCTTGGACCATAGTTACCAGAGTGAGAAGCGAAAGCGGGAAGCAAAGCGAAAGCGAGAACTAAGAAACGAGGCTCAATAAATCCTTTGAAAGCGAGAAGCGAAAAAACAATAATAAAATAAATAATTATAAATGACAATCAATAATTTCAACCACAATACACTAAAGTGAATAAACTTAAAGAAAGTAGTACAAACCCTAAAATCTATACTATGTAAGTAACAAATAATCATTTCATATAAATCAATATGCAAACCCTAAAAGTGATTGTTCCATCATTAGATTTATCTGTAGTGTTTGGCTCTAAAGCTATAGTTAGAATCAAGTTTTAGAGGCAGTAGCTTCCATCAACGTCGTCGGTATCATGATGTTCCAATTCCAAACTCGATTCCTCCACCACCCTAGTTATATGATATCCCACCATCTACAGCGTGGGATTAGCCTTAGCCTATTCAAGAACATAATTTTGGAGGGTTTGAGGTTTCACTTCCATTCTAATGAGCCACGTGCAATACCATCTCCATACGTTCAAGAGTATCGCTAAGATATTAATGATGATTATATCCCTGATTCACCACGGTGTTCATGGTGGTAATTCTGACACTATGCTAGTTATATTTATGTTTTTCATCACTATTTGTATGTTTTTATGTATGGTTTGGTTTTTATGCATTAGAAGTAATCATATTGGATGTTTGCTTATGAAATATACAATCTTGATCTTTATATATACTTGTAACAATGTTTATTCATGTATGATACACCTAACATACTTAAAATTGAATTTTTTTTTTCAAACTTTTTATAGAAAGCATTATAAGAATATTAGGAATTTTTTGGCATTGGATTGGTTTCAGAATATGATCGAACAATACACACATGGATCGCCGATCCACGATCCACTTGAAGATTTGTAGCCTAGAATGAGAAAGATGAGAGGAAGAAGAGAAGAGAGAGAGGAAGAATAGACGTTTGTGAAATTGTATTGGAGAGTCAATCTCTCTATACAAGTCATTTTATTTATATATTTTGTAGAGAGTTAGTATACCGAAGTATATTGTATGCTATACATATACTTGGATATAATATATTTGACAATACTATCCTTTGTGTAATGTATCACAATACTCCCCTTCAAGCTGGTGAAGATATCTACCATTCCCAGCTTGTTTACAATATATGAAAAATGAGCATTGTTTAACCCCTTTTTGAAGATGTCTGCAAGTTGATACTTCGTTTGAACAAAAGGAATGCAAATTTAGCTAGAATTGATATGGTGCTTGATAGAGTGTTTATCAATCTCCACATGCTTTGTTTTATCATGTTGAACTGGATCATGTGCGATGCTGATGGCTGCCTTATTATTTATTACACAAGAGGTTCATCGGACTCGTCACAGGAAATCCCAATTCATCAAGCAACTTCTTTAATCATAGGAGTTCACAAATCCTATTAGCCATAGAACGAAATTCTGCTTCAGCACTAGACCTTGCTACCGCAGATTGTTTCTTACTGTGCCATGTAACTAGATTGTTCCAAACAAAGGAACAATATCTTGAGGTGGACCTGCGGTTAGTCAAAGAACTTGCCAAATTTGCATCAGAATATGCTGCAACAACTATTCTGTGATGATCAAACTTCTTATACATAATTCCTTTCCTTAGACACCCCTTTAAGTATTTTAGAACTCTGTTTGCAGCTTCCATGTGTGCTAAGAGCATGCATAAATTAACTAATCACACCCACTGCATATGCTATATTAGGTCTGGTTAAAGACAAGTAGATGAGACGCCCTACAAGTCGCTGATATCTATTTACATCAATCAACCTCTCATTGTCACCTTCTTTCAACCTGTGATTTAATTCAATAGGGATATCACATGGTTTACATTCCATAATTCTCGAGTCCTTCAGCAAATCAATAACATACTTTCTTTGATAGAGAAAGATTCCTTGTCGACACCCACTACATATGCTATATTAGGTCTAGTTAAAGACAAGTAGATGAGACGTCCAACAAGTCGTTGATATCTACTTACATCAATCCACCTCTGACTGTCACCTTTCAACCTGTGATTTACTTTAATAAGGGTAGCACATGGTTTACTTCCCATCATTCCTGAGTCATTTACCAAATCAAGAACATACTTCCTTTGATAGAGAAAGATTCCTTGTCGAGGCCTAGCCACTTCAATCCCTAGAAAGTACTTAAGGGAGCCCAGATCCTTGATTTCAAATTTCCTTGCCAAATTGCTCTAAAGCTGTGCTACTTCCACTTCATCATTGTCTGTAACCACTTTATTATCGATATACACACTAAGAGCCATTACCATTTTACCTATTCTTTTTACAAACAATGTATGATTTGTCTGGCATTGTTTATACCCATTTGTAATCATTGCTGTTTGAAACCTTTCAAACCATGCTCTTGGCGACTATTTTAAGTCATAAATTGTCTTTTTCGGCCTACACACTTTGCCCTTTACTCCTGACATTTGAAATCCAGGTGGTGTCTCCATGTATATCTCCTCTTTTAGATCTCCATGTAAAAAGACATTCTTCACATCAAATTGGAGTAGAGGCTATCCTTGATTTGCAGTTAGGGAGATTAGAACTTGTATTTAATTCATCTTTACCACTGGAGCGAAGGTCTCCTGGTAATCAATGCCAAATGTTTGTATATACCCCTTTACAATTAGGCGTGCCTTGTACCTATCAACTGATCGATCAGGTTTATGCTTCACAGTAAACACTCACTTACATTCAATTGTCATCTTTCCCCTTGGGAGGTTAACTAATTCCCATGTCTGGTTCTTTTTTTGAACTTTCATCTCCTCTTTTATAGTAGTTCGCTATTGTGGTTGTGCTATAGTTCAAATACTCTATGAGGAATGGTAACTGAAGACAAGGAAACAACATAGTTTTGAAATAAAGATGATAAAGCATAATAAAAGATAGTTTGATATGGGATGTTAAGTTCACAATCTAACACTTTTTCGTAGAGCAATTGGTATGTTAGAATCATCTACCTTAAAAGAGGGAGGCGTGTTACCTAATTCAAGAATTGAATCCAAAGAAGACTCTGAAATGGGTACATGAGGATTCTTGTCACTTTGTTGATTTATGTTAACACCTACTTACTCTTGCCTGTCTGAGGCACCTTGCTTTTTTCTTCGAGTGTATACTTTGAGTTTAGTATCCCCCTCTCTACCAACATCATTATTGTCAAAATAAAATGAAGGAACTAGGTTATGAAGTGAAATTGTGGAAGAAGAAGACAACTCTTTACCTGAACTCTCCCCTCTGAAGAGAAGTCTTACCCGAAGTAAAGAAGGGAATAGGCTCAATGAATGTTATATCTCAAGAAACAAACTTCTTCTGGGTAATTAGGTGAAAACACTTATACCCTTTTTGATCAACACTCTAACCCGGAAAGACACACTTAAGTGCTTTTGGGTATAACTTGGTGCAATCAAATTTAAATATGTGCATATAGAAAATACACCCAAATGTTTTTGGGGGAAGAGAGTACAAAGGAGTTCTAGGTGATAGAACTTTGATTGGACATTTAAAGGAGAAAACACTTGAGGGAATCCTGTTCATGAGGTAGGTGGCTATTTGAATGACATCGAACCAAAAGGTCTTATAACTTATAGGCACATTCCTTGTAAACATGAGTGCACGAGTAATCTCAAGTAAGTGTATTTTAATGCTTAGCCACCCCATTTTGCTTAGGAGTGTCCAGACAAGTGGTCTGGTGGACAATTCCAAAAACATCAAAAAATGAAGAAAGAGAGTTTGAGAGATACTCTCCCCCATCTTCGGATCAAAGAATGTGAAGTTTAGTACCAAACTGTGTGTGGGTCATGTTATAAAATGATTTGAATGTAGTACAAACATCACTTTTGTTCTTTAACAAGTACACCCATGTAACATGAGAGTAATCATCTACAAATGTAACAAAATAACAAAAACTAGACAAAAAAGTAACTGGGGAAGGCCCCTACACATTAGAATGAACAATAGCAAATGAAGATAAACTTCTATTATTACTTAATGGATAAACTGAACGTCAGTGTTTTGCCAATTGATAAGGCTCACAATGAAAATTATTTTAAGAAAACTGAAATTTGGGAACAAGTTTCCCTAACAAAGAAAAAGAGGGGTGTCCAAGATGATGATGCCACTGGAACAACTCATCTGTAGTGGTATGAGAGAAGTCCTTTATTGCTAAAGATGTGATTGATGACTGAGATGATGAATCCAGGAGATAGAGACCATCCTTTTCATGCCCCATACCAATAGTCATTTTCGTCTTCAAGTCTTGAAACACACAATAAGAAGGGAATAAAATGACATTACAGTTGAGACTCTTGGTGAGATGGCTAATCAATAACAAGTTTAATGTAAAGTTTGGCACATGAAGAACAAAAGACAACAATAAAGTAGTAGCAATGTCACCATGTCTAACAATTGAGGAATAAGTATCATCCGCAATGCGGACTTTATCTTTCCCAGAACTTAAATGGTAAGATTTGAAAAGGAAGGACATATTAGTCATGTAGTGGGAGGCTCTTGAATCAATGATCCAAGAGTCTTGTGAGGGTGAAACAAGTGCGGATAAGGTTGATGCAGATGTACCTGAAGCCAAAGCTGCAAACGATGAGGTAGGGGCAATAGAGGAAGTATCAAGCTGAGGAACAAACCGTTGAAAGGCCTCAATTTCCTCCCTTGATAGATGACCCTTTGATAGAGAAGCAGGTGTGGGAGTAGCTGGCTCTGAGGGCGTGGATGTTACTGTATGTGCATTGGGTCTATTACCTCCAAATCTACCTCGACCTCTACCTGTACTCGATCCACCTCACTGGAACTGACGTGGAGGAAGATCTTGTGGATGTCCTTGCAAATCCCAACACTGGTCCTTATTATGTTTTGATCAACCACAATGCTCACATTTAAGGCGATCATGATCATCAGAGATACCGAAACGTCCACCACGACCACGTGTAGAACCCCCACAGCCACTTCGACTAGAGGTTGATATAAATGTTGATTTCTGGACTATAGGTGACAGATTCATAACTCCTCATCAGCCCTTTTCCCTGTGAATATGTGCTAACCTCTATTTCACTTGTAAGGTATTCTTCTTTGTCCTTGCCTTGAATGTAGATGAGCATAGATTTCGACCAAGTAAGATAATTGGTGCCATCAAACTTTACAGTAGTGATATGCACTTAAGAAGAGTCTTCAATAACAAGAGAGCTCCCCAAGTTATTCGGCTTGACTCCCCAGAATTCTGGCTTGACTTCTGATTTTCGGCAGACATGATTTAGTTGAAAAATTCACCACTAACAATACACACAAGCACAATGTGACCTACACTGGTCTAGACACACCACTGCTACCTAACAGACACCTCCAACACATCTCAAACAATGACAAAAAACTCATAGGGAGTGCGTGCATGTACCAAAGAGCAATAAAGCATCCATCACAATAGATCATCACCAATAGTTTACTTTTTCTAATTTTTAAATAAGAAAAAAATAAAAAAATAGTAAAAAAAACATGTCTAGTGATAAGCCTGGAGGAGATTTGTCATTGACTCGCCATCTCTCAACCAAATCGTGAGAGACCACTTGGAATCACTTCCTTACAAAAAAAGACCTAGCCTTGTTGAATCAGACAACTGAAAAAAACCCAGACTGATCAAATTTGTAAAAAATGGGATTTTTCGTCTCCTTAAAAAACTGTTCGAAAAATATTATTCCACTCATAAAAAAATGAAGAAAAATCACCATAAATCTTCTAAATTCACCACGGTCTGGGATCTACTCGACGCCATCGCTGACAACACTGTATTATGTCAGCCATACCTTTGACTTGTCTTATTGCCGACAATATTTGATCGATTCCTAGAAGCTTTGATACTAACTTGAAGATCTGTAGTCTAGAATGAGAAAGAAGAAAGAGAGGAAGAAAAGAAGAGAGAGAGAGAGAGAGAGAGAGAGAAAGGTTTGGGAAATCGTATTAGAGTCAATCTCTCTATACGAGTCATTTTTTTTAATATATTTTGTAGAGAGTTGGTATACCACAATATATTGTATACTATACATGTACATATATATAATATATCTGACAATACTACCCTCCATGTAATGTATTACCATAGATCCGATCTGATCCCGGATTGGTTTTGGGCTTGAACGATCCGAGTTTTTGACCCATGGGTGAGACTCCTCAATTCCAGGTATTTATATTCTTCTTTTTTCTTCTTCTTCTCTTCATGTCTTCAAAGAATCTTTCCACACACCCTGCGGTACCCTTAGAAGAGAAAACCCTTTTTGTTTTCAGATCCTAAACCCAAACCCATCTTCTATTAACCCTGTGGCTGGCACACAACCCATCTTTGCGGTTTTAAGCTGTAGAACCAAAGAAGACTTTGAATCAAGATCTGTGGCACCTCTAGGATTGAAAACGTTTGCTGCTTTGCTCTATAAAACACAATACCCAACTCCCTATAACCCTGCAATAGACATAGACTGATATTACTCTTGGAATCATGTCTGAGGTAACGTCGAATAGTACCAATGTGGGTAGCCTTGGTGGAGTTGTGAACGAGTCTTATAACACACTTATTACTACAGTCTATTTTGATGGGACTAATTACCTTGGTCACAGTCGCCTAAGCTTTACATACTGGGAAAGAGAGACTCGCATTTCTTACTGGTGATATAAAGTTGCCAAACCCAAAAGGTTCTAATTTTGATAAGTGGGAGGCTGAAAATGCCATGGTTGTCTTGGCTGGTTCACTCTATGCAGCCTCATATTGCTAATAATTATTTATTCCTGTCTACTTCTAAGGCAAGCTAGGATTCTGTCACACAGACATAAGAAGGGGAATAAGGCTCGTAAATATGACATGCGTTAGAAAGTACCTCCCATGAGACTCCTCTTTAAGGGGAGCATGTTGGTGAAGAGGTGTCTCTTTTCCTTTTCCTGTTCCTTTGTACTCATGTGATTGTAGTGGCAAGTCTAATGAAGGTGGTAATGGACTTGAAGGTGCTGGTGAAGGGGGGAGTCAATGGAATTAGAAAGCTACAAGAGACAGCCTCATGGGCCTCTCCAAGAAACTTCTTCCACTCTATCTCCATCTTATGACACAAGTAATGATTCTAATCCTATTCATAATTCTTACCTTCCTATTTCTCCCAAGAGGGGAGTTCGTATTTGTACTCATCACCCAATTTCTCACCATGTTATATATGAAGCTCTTTCTCCATCATTTCGAGTTTTTCTTCTGATTACTTGTCTTCTATTTTATCTTTTGCAGTGTGTCAAAGGCAATCTCCCATCAGAAGGGGAGGGAAGCCATGGAGGAGGATACAAAGTCATTGGAAAAGAATAATACTTGGGTTGTAGTTGACCCTACCAAGAGGCAAAGAGTATGTCTGATATAAGTGGGTCTTCACTATAAAGTTGAGACCGGACATGGCAATTGATTATATAAAGTTAGATTGATGGCAAAGGGTTATATCCAAAGATATGGGATATGCTATCAAGAAATATTCATTCTAGTGGCCTAGATGAACTTTATAAGAGTTTTCATATTTCTTGTAGTAAATGAAGGATGGTCTTTGTAATAATTAGATGTGAAAAATGCCTTCATGGGGATTTGGAAGAGGAAGTTTATATGAGACCACCTGCTAGTTTTTAGTTATCTGCTGTCGAAGGGAAAGTGTGCCGCTTGAAGAAAGCATTGTACGGGTTGAAGCAATTCTCAGGGTATTGTTTAAGGGAATCCACAATGCTATGATAAAGAATAAGTACAACTAGAGTTAGGCAAGGTCACACCTTATTTGTCAAGCATTGGAATGGTTGCACTATAACTTTCATAGTCTACATTAATGACATTGTTGTTACAAGCAATGACCCTTGTGAGGTAAACAATTTGAAGGTTATTTGGGACAAGAGTTTGAAACCAAAGAATTGGGTAAGTTGAGATACTTTTTTGGGATAGAGGCAGCCCGTTCCAAGGAAGGCATATTTTTGTCTCAAAGGAAATATATTCTTGACAGCTTGTATGAGATTGGTATGATGGGGTGTAGACCATGTGATACTCCAATAGATCTTGATCATAGGATTGAAGAGGATAAAGGAGATTGACTAATTGATGTGGGAACGTATCAAAGGTTAGTAGGGAAATTGATCTCTCTAATTGGGGCTGAAATCACATATGCCATGGGGGTTATAAATCAGTTCATGCATGCTCATAATACTGTGCATCTAGAGGCAACTTACAAGTTATTAGATATCTGAAGAAATGCCCTGGTGAAGGCCTCCTATACAATAGAAGAGATGGCCATAGAGTTGAAGTATATACATATGTTGATTGGGCATGATATGCGTCTGATAGGAGATTCATTTGGTTACATGAAGTGAAAGCAATCAGTGGTTGCATGATCAAGTGTTGATGCCAAATTCAGATCAATGGCTCTTGGGATTTGTGAGCTCCTATGGTTATAAGGTTTATTTACTGAATTGGGTTTTTTAAGGTCCTATGAGCTTGTACTGTGACAACAAAGCAACTATTAGCATAGGGCATAACCTAGTTCAACATTATTGGATAAAGCACATTGAAAACAATTCATCAAAGAAAAAAAATGCAATTAGGAATGATTTGTACAGTTTTTGTGAAGATTGGGGATTAGTTGGCAGATCTGTTCATCATGGAATTGAGTGGTCTTTGGTTTCAAAAGATTGTAGACAAGGTTGGTATGAGCAATATCTATATACCAGCTTGAGGGGGTGATGTAGGATATCGTGCAAAACAATATTCTTACACTAAATCAATTAAAATAAGCCATAAAGAATGATTCTTGATTAATAAAGAATGCTGAAAATTAGAAGAAAGCAATAAAAAAAATCAAATCTTTAAAGAAATTAACCAAGAATCAAAGAAATTAATTCAAGAAGGATGGAGTTATCAAAGAAAGCAAAGATTCAAAAAAATAATTAAAGAAAGAAGGTAGGAATTAAAAGAATACCCAAAATCTGTCCAAAATCAAGAAAGTTAGGTTTTCAATTTTGAAACCCTAAAAGCGAGGGGACACCAATGGACTTGCTGCCGCCCCCCTTTATTTAGGATGTAGTTGTGATTTAAATAAAAAAAACTAAAGTAAAAAAGGGTGCATGAGTGTATGGCTAGAACTAAGTGGGTTTAGGGTTCAAGAAGAGGGTTTTTTTTTTTTTTTTTAAGAAAGCCAGAAATTGACAATAAAAACTGGGGTAAAGTGTGTAGATGGGTGTATTAGGTCATAAGAAGACTAAACCTACAAGGAATTGAATTTCTATGGGGATGGGAAAAAGTAATTAGGAAAATGAGTTTGCTGCAAATTTTCCAGAATTCAAGAATCTAGCAAAAAACGGCAAGAACAAAGAGGAAAAGATGGAGAGATTGACGGGGAATGTGTAAAAACAAAGAGAGATGTTAAAGAAATTATAAAAAAGAAGATTAAAATGAGGATAAATTCTCTGTAGAAATTTGAAAGAAAGAGAAAGAAGAAAGTGAAGGAAGAAGATGTAAGATGAGAAAATAGAAGAAAAAGAAAGAGGTAAAGATCAAGAGAAAAGAGAGGAAGAACTCACCTTGTGTGAGAGGCCTTCGAAGAAGACAAGCTCCATCGCCGTGAGCACCCAAAAAAATCTAACTATTGACCAAATTACCCCTTGTACGGACATCCTAAAAACCCCCATTAAAACTCTAAAAAAAATGTGAAAAAATCCCAAAACACTCCTAATAAATCCTAGACTCCCTACAAACTTTTTAATTTGGATTTAATGGCCTTATTACATCTAAAACTACTAATTAAAATCTTCTAAAATAAAAATAGAACATAAAAAAATAAGGTACTAATGAGCTAAGCAACAAGTAAACTTCTTCATAAGGCCTTTATACTTCGTCTTAGGCTTCCAAAGAGGGTAGGTCCTCTCTAACCATTGCATTGTCACTGGATTAGGGGGAGTGTTGGATTTAGTAGTAAACATTATATTGTATACATGTGATAGGGGTATTTTTGTCTAAGTATGTGTGTGAGCATATCCCTATAATTTTATAGCCCAATTGTATTTTGGTATTTTTCATGTATTTTGGACATTATAAATAAAAGTATGTGAGAGAGTAACACACTCTCCCATATGTATTCTACTCCATATGATCCTTCTCTCTCTCTCTTTGATATTGATGTGGGCATCGATGCCAAAGTCAATGTGGGGCCCACATGTGAGCCTAGGTGGGACTCACACTTGGGCAGCCTTAGAGAAATTTGGGTGGACATCACATGGAACTTTTATTTGTATTAATTGTAGGACTTTATAGGACTTTAGTTTTAGTTTTTTGGTTATTTAGTTATTGTGAGTTGTAATCTTGTCACTTACTATTAGCCCAAGTTATCTAAGGTGAAAACTTGCCTTTTTGGTTTGATTTTGGTGTCATTAAAAAGGTTATTCAATTACCTTTCTAATGAGACTAAGATTTCACAAATCCAAAGTGATATGCAAAAGTCCTGACCGAAATACTAAGGAAATATAAACAAGTGGCAAAAATAGGACATAAGAGTCTTTTAATTTAATTTTTGGGGGTATTTTTGTCAAGACTATGTAATTTTAGGATAGGGCGTCGGTTATTTAAAGACATAAACCCTATTGTAATTGGTATATGATTGAATAGAAGTTTTCTTGTTCTTATTGCTCACGGTTGGAGTTCCCAAAATCTAGATTGGTTTCGCTCGTAGAGAGATTCTTGGGGTTTGATATCTCCTGGTGAGAGAGGCTTATGGACCCATGTTTTGTAGGGAGAGGCTACAACTCAGATACTTTCTTCTTCTTCTTCATCTTCTTTTCTTGCTTCACATGCTAAAAGTTAGCAAATAGATTGCCTTCGCGTTCCAAAAAAAGAAAATTGATAATCTTTGATTGATTGCAAGCAATATAATAGTTTCAAGATTTCCTTCTCTTAAAAAACACACGGTTCTTCGAATCCAGTGAAAATATTTATGACATCCTTGGAGTCCCCATCAAATATTATGCTTTGAGGCAGGTATTCATGGTCAAGAACAAGTAACATTTTTTTTACTGTGGTAAATTCCTTTAGCCAGCCAACATACATTTATGTTTGCAGTTTTTATACTTGATGACTGCTTCCTTTAGTTTATACCCACTGTGGAATTGATCTGCAACTAAAACTCTTGGGGTTCTTAAGATTTGAGTGCTGTTGGAGATCTTTAAAAATTTTCTATTAAAACCTATACATCAAAAGACCTATTGCTGAGTGCTATTATTTGAGTTTAAGGCTCTTATATCGTTTGTGGTATTGTTGGTCTTGCTTATGACTACCACCTGTTTAATTGTGGGCCCATAACCCACATGTTAGCAGCCATAACTAGGCTGTCCTGCATTACTTATACAATCCCTCTCTTACCCTTTCATTCTTATTCGTTTTCTTCTTTCTCTTTGACTTTTCTCCCCTAAACCTTAAATCTACAAAACTCAAACACCAATTCTCATTTCCAATTGGAAACTTGGACTTAGAATGAAACTAAATGATTGGCACTTGGGGATTGAGGAGTTAGTGTGTCTGCTAGATCATTTGAAAACGTTACTCCTAACTCAAGAGACAGAGAGAAAAGGATATGGACAAAGGCAAAGAAAGACATCTTTACGGTCGAACCTTTTTACTCAGTGTTAGGGTATTTCTTTTAAGGTCGCTTTCTTTCTTTGGAATTCTTATATGGATAAAATTCTCAATTTGGATCGACTAAAAAGAAAAGGGTGGAATATTGTGAATAGGTGTGTCTATTCTAAGTGGAGGAAGAAGCGGGGGACCACATATTTATTCATTTCCTGATTCACAAAATGTGGGTATTCTTTCTTTTGCATATGGAAGTTCTTGGGATATACCTGCAAGATTTTAAGAGACTAATCTTTGGGTGGTGGATTGATGGCTTGGGTAGCTATTTGGGGGTATCTCCCGGGAGCCCTATGTTGGTGTATTTGGAAGGAAAGAAACGTGAGAACCTTTGGGAACAAAGTCGCTAACCAAGCAGGTGTAGGGCTGCAGAGCATAGTGTACAATTCTCTTTGAGGTTGATGCTTGATTAGGAACAATTTTGAGAAAAAAATTATTCTGATTCCTTTTGGGGAATGTAATTTGAGTTAGGTTTGTTTTGCTTTTGTGGGGAGGTTGGTTTGTATTGTTTTGCTTTTGTTTTAGTTCACTGGCCTGGTGAACATTCATGTCTCTTTTCGATTTCTTGTTATATATGTATGTATTGGGGGGATTTAAGCTTTTTTGGAAAGCCTTTTAGTTGAATAAGTTGTGACTTTATATTGGTGTTTAATTTCCTTGTTATTGACTGGTCCCAGAATGCAGTTTTGGCTTTGGATACATCAGCCTTAGACATTGATCAAGTTGAGAATCTCATCAAATTTTGTCCTACAAAAGAGGAAATGGAAACACTGAAGGTATGCTATTTTTCTATTTTAGGCATCCTGTTCAAGATTCTTCATCATTTTTGGATGTCGTAGTTTTAATGACGTTGACTTTATAAAATACCATGGAATCGAATTGAGCAATACTTAATTCGTCTGGTGATGTCTTTCAGGCATGATTTACTTCTATTACTGTCATGGTTCCATCCAGAGTCATGGAAACTTTGTGCTTAATTTTCATTTGCATTCAAACATAACATACTTTGAACATGAAAAGAAAATAATTCAATATCCAGGGACACTTTTGATGTTTATGCACATGTATACTTAAATATTTGCTTACATGTATATGTAATTTTTCGCAAAACCACGAATGGCTATTCTGGCTCATTTTTTGCTGTCAGTTCAGTTTTCAGATCACTCTTGAATAAGGTTTACAAGAAGGTTCTAAGGTTTTTTTGTTTTTTTTTTTTGGTTTTGTTTTGAGGGATCCTGAACAGCTCATGTTGTTGGTAACTTGGTATTTATTTCAGTTCCTCGTTTTTTTTTTTTGTTTTTTGATCATTGTGGGAGTTTTCACTTAATTAATTATTCTATTAGTTTATAACAAATGAGTTACTAGGTGTAAGCAAAACTACAAATTTTGAACATTAAAATAAGAACCACCCTACTATTAATATAGTAAACTTTTGAATAGAGATTCTAACATCAATCCATTAAAACAATGAGTATTGTGCCAAAATCCATCGGAGTGATGTTGAAAAAATTTGTATGAGCAATTTATCATTTGGTTTCCTTTTCTAAAGATTTAATTGGTTAATGAAGAATTCTTGGAGTGTTTCACAAAGTCCACTAGATATAGCAGCCAACATTCATGGAATAGAGTTATTGCCTGTTACGAATAAGAAGTGGCCTTGTCCAACCCTCGGAAGTCTATAATTTGGTTCCCATTCTAAAGATTCAATCAGCTAATCAAAAATGCTCACTGTGTTCCACTATGTCTACAAAAATCCTATTAAAACTGGGACTACATAGGCCTTTGGTGAACACATTGACCAACTGGTCTTTAGTCTTCACGAAAGGAATACATATGCTTAGCCTGTAACTTTCATTGATGAAGTATCTATGCTTGGTCCTATCATGTTGGACAGGATCATGGGCAATGCTAATTACGGCTTTATTGTCATGGTACAACCACATAGGAACTTGAGAGTGGAAGCCCAACCCTATAAGAAGGTGTCGAATCTATAGCATCTCATAGATCTCATATGCCATGGCTTGAAATTCTTCTTCTGCACTTGATTTTGCTACAACTGGTTACTTATTGCTGTGCTAAGTAACTGGATTACCTCCTACAAACGTGTAGTAGCCAGAAGTGGATCTCTTGTCGGTAATTGATCCTCCCCTGTAAAAGATACAATGTGGAGATCTTATCATCGATACAAGAGTCCCTGAGCTTCACTCTTTTTCAAATATTTAAAGATGTGGTATACTGCCTCAAGGTGTTTGGTCGTTAGGGTATGTATAAGCTGATTGACCACCCCGACTGAATAAGAGATGCCTGGTCTAGTTAAGGTCAAATAGATGAGTTTCTTCACTAGTCTCTGATAATGACCAATATCAATGAGCCGATGGCCCTTATCTGCCTATAACTGGTGGTTAGACTTAATGGGAGTCTCACAAGGTCTACATCCCAACATCCCAAAGTCTTAGAGGAGATCTAACACATATTTGCACTAGGATAGGAAGATACTATTCTTGGATCTAGTAACTTAAATTCCGAGAAAATATCTAAAGAGCCCCAAATCTTTTATCTCAAACTTCTTTCCACAAATACCTTTTAGATTGTTGATCCCATACTGATCATCACCTATAACCACAATATCATCTACATACACAATGAGCGTTGTTACCTTTTCTTTGTCATGTTTTACAAAGAGGGTGTGATCCGCTTGACACTGTTTATATCCATTCTTGAGCATAACACTGTGAAACCTTTAAACCATGCTCTCGGAGATTGCTTAAGTTCATAAAGGGCCTTTTTTTGTCGGAATACTTTTCCTTTACTAGTAGAGTGTTGAAAAGCAGGAGGTAATCTCATATAAATTTCCTCTTTAAGGTTTCCATGTAAGAAGGCGTTTTTGACATTAAGTTGGAACAATGGCCATCCCTAATTGTAAACAATAGAGATCATATGTCTGTGTATATCCCTTGTTTACTAATCTGGCCTTATACCTCTCCATTGTTCCTTTGAGTTGTAATTTCACAATGAACATCCATCTTCAATCTACAAGTTCTTTCCCATTTGAGAGATCTACAATATCCCATGTTTTGTTATTCTCTAAGGCTTATATTTTTTCTTCCACTGCTTTTCTCCATTGAGGTTGATATAGGGCTTGGGATACACTGCATGGAACAGAAATTGAAGACAAGAAGGTAGAAAAAACCCTAAATTCAGGAGATAAGGAGTTGTAAGACACATGATTAGCAATGGAATATTGGGTATGAGAACGAGTACCCTTTCTGATAGCAATAGAAATATGAGAATTATCACGAGACACAGGAGTAGCAATACCTGAAGACGAGGGGATTGGTTGGAGAAACTCATGAGATCTAGAGACAAAGGCAACTCTTTTCTAACACCAAAGAAACATGTGAGTGATGCCTTTCACCAAAATTTTCTCTTAGGTGGTTGCTGTTGGTTCCATCTCCTTTTGAACAACTACTTGTTCCGTCTCCCCCTTTCTATTGCATCCATCAACATCAAAAAACATATGGAGGAATAGGAATAGCCAACTCATCTTTTCTTACATGTCTACTCCCCTGAAGATGAGACTGGCTAGGGGAAAAAAAGAGGAAGTAGTCTCATGAAAGGTGACATCCATTGTCACGACCTGAATCACCACCCTACAGAAAATTCGAATTGCGACATCAATCTTTCATTACTTGGCTCTAATACAAACTTTGTCACGAACCGAATCACCATCCTACGGGTAACTCGAATCATGACATCAATCTTTCATAACCTGGCTCTGATACCAACTCTGTGATGCCCTGAACTTGGACCTCACTCTTGGGACGATCTCAGACTCGGATTGCGACATTTTTCGGTCACCACTATACTATTCTTTTCTTATTCACATCCATTAATTAGTTTAGTTACATTTTTTCATTTCATTTTAAACTTTTATTTCTCATTATCAATACTATCTTGTAGCGGAATTAAGGTAAACAACCTCATATCATTCACTAATTAATTTGCAGCAGAAATCTATTAAGTAACATCCATTCATCATAAGCTACCATTGTACCTTATGCAGCGGAACAATAAACCTTAACATCTGTACATGCATATGCTGCAGAAATAATCAAATGCCATTCATATCATCTAAATTTCCCATGGCTAACATATCCCATTAATAAAAGAGAGTATAATCTCCAATGAACATCATTAAAAAAAAAACATAGCCATAACCATCCATAACATCTAATACCGTAAGCTAAACTACTAAAATCCAAAAGATCTAATGTATCAATGAGGATACAAAATCCCTCAACAACTACACTAAAAATTAATACATTTACTCTTGCCTTCTTCCGTCCATCACATGGCTCCAAGTATGACCCTGTCCACTATGGTTCAATATGAAAATTGGTGTCAACTGGGTGAGCTTGACAGGCTTGTAAGTAATTATATAACATGGAACATGGTCAAATGGGGCATGCCATTTAAGATACAAAATAGCATATGACTTTAAATCTAAAATACTTAAACCAATGCATGAGACATGTCATTAGTAGACGGTGAAAGCAAATGATTTCCTTTCATAGAAATGTACACATGTCCATTTTTTTTTTCCCATATCTTAGATGTTCTTTCATCCGTATGGAACTTAAGCCATTACACATTCTTCATAAGGCTTGTGTATTTTAATTTCTTAAAACACCTTAATGATTTTACTTATTCCTTACACTTATGCACTTTCTCTTGTTCAAGTATGTTTATTTGACCATTCTTTTCACTTTTGTTCTCTTGTCAATTTATGTGTAGTTTGTCTTCTTTTCGTTCTCTCTTTCTTTTTGCATGAGTTATTTTCATTTTCCTTTTACGTTTGTTCACATTCATTTCTTTTTAAAGCTTATGCATTATTACTTTCTTAGTGTCTTAGGTCATCATTCAATCCCCAATGGCGGGATCTTAGTCCTTGTTTAATCCTTATGACATTAACTTGGTCATTGTTTAACCCCCAATGACAGGATCTTAGCCACCGTTTAACCCCTAATGGTAGGGTCTTAGTCATTGTTTAACCTCCAATGACAGGATCTTGGTCATTATTTAACTCCTAATGACAGGATCTTGGCCACCGTTTAACCCCCAATGGCAGGGTCTTATGTTCTCACTTTCTTAGTAGTGCTCTTTTATCATTTATCAATGTTTCTTTGGTAGTTGTCTTTGGTTTCTTATCACTTAATTTTGATATCTTAGTTCTTCTCATTTTACTTTTTCTTGTTATATAGAATGTCGTATCATTCAAACACATGATCCATTTAGAAGTTCATTTTTTAATCCATGCGATAAATTCAATAAAAATTTTTCAGTATATAAATCAATTTGGACTTGTGATATAGAATCCTTTAATTTAAGTAAACCAAGAATGTAAATACAAGATGCTTGACCCTCTAGAGCACATAAGGAACTATGAACTTAAATGTATTTTCGATTCCTATACGAGTATGAAATCAACCAATTACTTTTAAATCTCATAAGAGGATCAATGTGGAAACCAGTCTCAGTACTACGTAAGAATGGTGAGTAGATCCATGTGTAATTAAAAAATATAGACTTTCCATGGAAATTCACAATTTATAATTGAAACTTCTTAGTTGTATTTGTGAAAAACAAGGCATCATGTGTAAAGTACAAGTGTGAACATGAATTCATGAGGATTTGCAAGAGGAACTCATATGAAATTGAAATACATGAATCTTTGGAATAAAACATGAGTAAACCATGATAGGTCTACAAATTCCTTAGGATTCCTAAAAGTTAAACAAGGCATATCTTGTTCAATGCCTCATCCAAATCATTCCATAAAGTTTACTTCATAATATCTTCAATCAAAGTCATAGAGATCAATTGAACCTATTGACCATGGCTGTAGCAGTTTTGGGGCTCAGTTTTGTGTTATTTTATCTGCATGGTCATGTGGATCTATTTTTGAAAGCTTGTGCCATTTTATTTTGTGTCTTTACTTAGTTGAGGGTTGATACATTATTGTTTGAGGCCCTTAGTTGCAATTTGTTTTTATTTTAGTGCTTAGTTGCAATGGGGAGTTTTAGTTAGAGTTTTGAAGTTTTCAAATTTAGCAAGTTTTTTATTTTTAAAATTTGGGTTTGAATTATAGTTACTAGAGCGAGAAGCGAAAGCGTGAAGCAATACATAAGCGAGAAGCATGAAGCAAAGCTAAATAAATCATTGGGAATTGAGAAGAGAAAAACGATAATAAATAATTAATAATAAGTTACAATACATAACTTCAACTACACTACAATAAAGTGCTAAAAAACCTAAAAGCTATACTCTTAACACCCCGAAATTCCATCCTTTAAAGAGACTTCAGAGTGTTAATTTACTTAACATTCTTATGACTTATGCATGTTCAAAACCCTTCGTAGCGGAATATTATTGAAGGGTCTTGTAAATTTTTCACTTTTCTTAAATAATTATTATTCATTTGTGAAAGCTTTCCTCATATTATAATCGCGTTGGAATCACACATCTAATCTCATATCAGTATAGTGGAAGGGATCTAAACCTTATTTATATCCAAGTTCTCATCAATCTTTCAAAATTTTAATTCCCATAAACTATGCTAAAATAAAATCTAAACTCATGGGTATATAAACTTTAAACAAACTACCATCTCCCTTATAGGGGTTCACATAAAACTAAAACTGAAATAAACAATATTAACTAAACAAGAAACAAAATCTAAATCCTCTAATGAATGCTCTTCATTACTTATCATGTCTTCTTTGCCTCCATTGGACAACACATGTAAAGCATGCTAATATGAAAAATAATGCACATAGGTTAGTCAATGACTTGCAAATAATAATACAAAACACACCGGAATATGGGTAAGACTTAGCATGAATTTTTGGAAAACTTTTGCTTTTCAAAACACTTCTAAAGTACACTTTGCTAAAAACTAAACTTTTAACATTTTAAAACAAAATTTACATTCACTTACAGAAATCAAAACTTTCACATGTATATGCTTAGAAAACAAATATAACTTATCTTATACTTCATAAAAACACACATTGCCACACACAAGCCTTAGTTTATACCTAAGGTTCATATACTTGTTTTACTCTTATTAAGTTCTAAGTTTTCTGCTTCATTCATATGCTTATGACCTTTCTAATTTTTTTTTTTTTTACATGGAATTCTTAAAAGATCTTTAAACACTTAGACTTATTCAAGAGTTTCAAACCTTATCATGCTCAACCCATCTTGGGCTCTTGTCTTCCACACATATGACCTAGGTTATCGAATTCCTACCACATAGTGCCATCACAAGCCCACATACCAACCTATAGGCAGGTTATCAAAAGTCTACATACCAACCTGTAGACAGGTTATCACAAACTCACATACCAACCTATAAATAGGTTATCATAAACACAACGGATATTCATTCTTTACCCTTCTTGGGTTTTAACACAATTACATCGCATCTCACATACACAAGCTCATATATACAAACTTACAGGGCAGGTTTTCACATCACATACTTTATATCACTTTCATAAAGTCGTAAATAAATTTGTTGGACATGTTCTGTACATCACATACTTCACATCACTTTCATATGAGTATTAAGACCTTCACACTTCAATCCACAGAGATTTTTTAACTAAACCTATGCACATGTCTTTCTTTTAAGTACAACTCACCCTCTTAGGTTCTATCTGTGGAACTTCACAAAACCCTATCCGTTAAGGGCTTTCTATACAATCACATGCATAATACATAGCACAACATATCATAGAATTTATCATATTACAATTTATCACATATCTTTACAAAAGTATGCATGAATGCATGTTGTACTTTCTAATAAACTTATCTTTCAAAAATATTTTTTTTTCAAAATTGATGTCTTCTTTTGTAAAAACACATAGTAAACACATGTTGAAATCACTTGCAAAATAGAGAATTTGCTTAGCCATCTAAGTATTTCGAAGAATAACTATCTTTTCAAATACATGAATGATGCTATGCTTGCAAAAAATTATGTATGGCATGAATGCATGATATAATCTTATTAAAACTTGAAGGAACTAAGCATAGATTCTTATAACAATTAATTAAAACCTTGCTAGCATGTAACTTTCAACATAATCATAAAATTAGGCTTCAAACCTATATAAACAATGGATGATTTACTGTAATTACATAATATAAGACCTTGTATAAAAACTATTGGATTCAAATAAAATAATATAATCAATAAATTCAATATTAAATATTTTTTTCCTACAAAATCATTAGTAAATCTCATAGTTAATATTATTCAATGCTAACAGCATAGGATATACATTAAATAAAATACAATATTTTTTATTGGATCACTCATCAGTTGATTCTTTCTTTAGAGGCTTCCACTCATTTCCTTGAATAGCTTCTACTTGCTTCATTGCGCTTGGGAAGCATGCTTCCCATTACTTGGGGAAGTGGAATGGAATTAACTTCCTAAATAAGCTTCTTAGGAAGTAAGTTTCCCACTTTGTACCAAGCTTTCCTGCAACTATGGTTTGAATTGTAAAGGCGGGAACCTAGCTAAAATCGTGGGTTATAAGAGGAGTTCTCCCCCACTTGTTTTAGTCATGAAATTTGGAATAAAATTGGTTGCTTTCTTACCTTACATGATTGGGGCTTTTCTCTTTCAAGTTTGTGTCAAACTTGAAACCCTAGGTAGGGATTTCCTAGGGCTTTCTCCACACACATACACATCAGTTTTCTTCCCTCTTCTTCTTCTTCTTCTTCCTATCACTTGCTGCCCTACTGCAAGCCATAATTCCTCCCACCTCTCTTTTTAAGTTTCACACCATAAACCGTAATTTTCTCTTTTCTAAACCAATCGACCAGGCCAATAACCCTTTCCCTTTGATGTCCTCCATTAAAACCATCAACCATTATGTCCCTGACCTGCTGCCTTTCACTACACTGTTTTCCCCAAGTGATTTCACCAAGGAAATCACAAGCACAACAAACCCTAACCCTGGCACCTTCCCCTTAGATTTCTCTAGGTGATTTCATCAAGAAATCATCCTACCTTCTAGAACCAACCCTGCGGCTGCTACAACATAAGGAATTTCTGAGTTTTCTGAGTTTTCTGATGTATGGAAGAAGATCTTCCTGTAATAGCACCTGCGACGACCTTAATTTTGTGTGCTCTTTCTGGATCCCTGAAGTCTGAAGAGATGTTCTATAAAAAAACTTGCTGTACTCAAATTTCTGGCATTCTGATTGAATACTGAGGATGTTCTATCAATCTGGCTGCTATTATTGAAGTAAGTTCTGATCTGAAGCATCTTTTATTTGCTGCTGTACTGATACCTCACTGCTAGCGGGATTCTCTTGAATTAATTCCCATCATGGTTGTTTTGGATCCTCCTGGGTAAGCTTTCATTAAGTTCTAATTACAGTACTGCTCTGGGCACTAAACCCTGACTGGTTTAGTTAGTATACACCCTATGTCAGTCCTAAAACACATTCATCTGGCTGTTATAAAATCAGTGGACTGTTTGATACTTTAATCTGTACCTGATTACCCTGCCACAACTCCATCGTATCCTGCTGTGTTCCCTGGGACATTCCTATTTAGCATTATTGCTACTTACTGTTGCCAACTGTTCTGGACCTGTTTGGGTCCCTCTTACAGCCTATCTTACCCTGCTGTATCACTCATAAAACAGAACCTGTTTTGGACCCCTGTGCCCCTCCCAACTTCAGAACCTGTTTAATCTTGATTTGATGTAGGATGGTAGTCAAGAATCTCAATAAAACATAAGATATGTAGCGGAAACAAGAAGAAGATGGTTAAAGAACCAAGAATTCAAATTTAAGCACACTTTATGTAATCAAGGTTCAAAGTATTGTTATCATGACTCATATCGTGGATCCGAGATATAGGTACGTCTCGCGTCTAGCAGCTTATTGCGGAGAGACGGTGTTCGAAACCGAGTGACGAGTAAGATATGGGTCAAATGAAGGAATTTTGATTTGAAACTTTAGGATTTGTTAGAATAATCACTAATTCACACTTAGGAATCATTGAATATAGGAAAAAATCATCTATGATGGTTGGGAGAATCATCACCTTTATGGCATACGTTGTCACCTATAGAATCTATGGAAATACTATATAAGCCTAATTTT
>JAOXJP010092788.1:0-14625 GCA_025762735.1 Platanus orientalis | reverse complement strand
AAATCATCTACTCCAGCTTGAAGTATGGTAAAGTCTAGCATCATCTATGATATGTATACCCAAAAATGTGTAAAATCTAAATTTTGTTTGGTCATTTTCACTTTTTGGTAAGTGATTTCCAATTTTTTGGGGTAGGTGTTGCATTGTGGAGGATGCCAGACTTTACCACACTGCTGTAGTAGAATATTTCAACTCACAAATTTGGGAATAGAAAATTTGCTTTGGATGATTATCGCCTAATCATCGTATGCATGCTTGCTTAAGTGGTAATACGGACATTGTGCACATGGGCATTTGTGAACGAATTATCATCTTGTCCCTCTAATTTTGGCTGGAAACAACAGTAAGAGAAAATACAAAAAGACACAAAGAAACAGACCGTTGAAAAACAATGAAGGTTCTAGATTCAATTCATCAGTTTGACCTTCATGTAGCCATTACGCTCAAATATTTGAATTAAGAATTCTTAATTCTACATTGTTTGTATAAAGATAAACTATAAATTATTGATTTGACTCACCGTAAAATATCAATAATTTCTTTTTACTGTCAGCTGGCACGTGCAATACATGCCTGTAACATGAGAGAGAGAGAGAGAGAGAGAGAGAGAGATAGATGATGGTTGTCTAGCTGAGGGTTGTTTAGCTTAATTTTGTCAACTTAAGATTGGGAAAAGATCTTGTACACCCAAATTTGTCTGTCCCCCTGTATCCCCACACCAAAGGCTAACACCGATCTTTTTTTTTTTTTTTTTTTTAAATTTGGTGCCTATTTTTCGGTAGACCGAATCCTCTCTAGTCACTTATGACCTGCTAAGGTCCTGTCTAATAGGTGGCAAGAGATGATTGGCGAGAAAAAGTGAATTAGAATTTTTTCAATTTTAACAGGTCATAGGTCTGTAGGAGAAGATCCTTTGCGATTTTTAAGTATTCAATTCACCCCTATATGGATTTGGTAGGATAACTTATAGTTAGCTTAAAGTAAGAATGACATCAAGATTGACACATCAGTGCCCAAAAGTGAAAAGCATCCCCTAATGTCATTCTTATTTTAGGCTAATTTTAAGTTGTCCTACCAAATACTGTCCATTCCTTTTCATTCGAACACTTTTTCTTTTGAAAACCATTTTATGACTTTAACCCTTTATACCTCATCCTTTGTATGTGAAGACATAGGGAGACAGACAAATTGGGTGTAGAAGATCATTTTCCCTATTTTTTGGTTACCGTCTTTTTTCATTTAAAAACCATTGATGTTACTTACTTTGTTTCTCACATAGGACAAAAAGGAGAATAAGGATCAACCGTAGCAAATTTTGCTATAGCTTTTTGTAGCACAGGAAAAGAAGGGACACGGGTATTTTATCTTTTAACATGAGTTGTTTACTTTTTTTAACATGGGCCTTTATCTTTTTGTGATCTTTCTTATCATGTTACAAAAAACTACAGAAAAATTTGCTACAGCTGATCACTTGGCAAAAAGAAAAAGAAAAAAAAAAAACATAGTGATCTGTTTTTTTGGGTACACACTGCATTGATAGACTGGAACATCATATTTAAAATTAGAAATGCTTACGGGACCACCTTTATTACTTGACCACCCTTGAACTATTTGTATTCAGAATCAGCAGTCGTAGTATAACCTTATGGCTTTTTTAGGATTGCCCTAATTTTGAATTCCCATGATTCTGAATGCAGTATGATCAAGAGGCAGTTCATGGATGAGGATGGTCTCCTTAGTATTTCTCTATTAAACCACTCTTGATAAAAGACAAAAGTTACTGTATGTAATATTCTTTCATTATCATATGTAAACACCTATAATCTTTCCTTGTGGGTGTGTCTTATTTTTCAACAACAGGGTGAAATTTTAAAATATTTTTACACAGGACAAAAGGAAGGAATTACTCTTTTTTTTATCCCCCTCACTTCTTGTTCAAAAGTATACTGTCGTAACCCCGACAACCAAAAGAAAATCAAAGTTCTAACACATGTTTGGTTGCAAAAAAAGTCAAAAAGGATTATTAAAATTTAAACATTTTTGGAGGGGTCATTGCATTTTCACTCCTTGTATTTGCAATTTTCTGAAAGATAGCTAATGGTTGAATTTTGAAACAAAAGTGAGGCATACTTGGAATGGTATGGTACTTTCCATCAAAACCTATTCTTTGTCCAATCAAAGGGTTTAAAAGATATTTTAAATCAATATACTAGGCCACAATCACAGATTGATTAGGGATATATTTGTGTTTAATATGGTTTTGTATACTAAAAAATATTACTTTTTAAAGTCTCCATTACTTGTGTTTTATACATACTAGGAAAAAAAAGTTGGTGTATGATAGGTAAATTTGCTAACCATTGGATCTTTAAGGGCCATATATCAACATACATATGTTGTATAGTGTTACCAAAGTCGAAACCCATTATCAAATTTGGCCCCACCAAGAAAATTGCCTAGCCAAAAATCAGCATGATTCTTAGACGTTTTGATGTATGCTTTTTAAAATTTCAATGGAGCTTTACTAGAAATAGTTTTTTCATTATCAAATGAATATAAGTAAGATTCAGCATGTGTACTCACTCAATCATTTAGGTTTTGAGATTTTTGGATCTCTTGAATAAGATCATTCAATGTTAGTGAGTGGTGTCCGAACTCACTTTCAAGAGCGTGTTAATTTGTTTGCAAGTTAAATAATTGAAAGCAGCCAAAAGTGAAGAAAATCGTACAGCTTTCCTTAGTTTGAGGATTTTTGGCATGTTTATTTGACAAGGTGATGTAAAACATGTAGTCGCAGGATTCTTGAAGGAGAGAGAGAAGCCGTCCAAGAAGAGATTACGTTGGGAGGTTTCCCACGTAAGATGGCGTCTTTTATTTTTCTTTGTTTCCTAGTTTATCCTTATTGCATTAGAGTAGTTTTTATTAAATAAGGTTACTTATGATATTTCAAGTTTTTAGATAATAATTGGAAAGTAATTTGTCACTTTGGAAGCTTTTTAACGTGTGATGCAAAAGACAATTGCATCTTTTATTGAATTTTCCTCTTTGAAAGATATAAACATATTCTTCTTCTTTGTAGCTAGATTCAAGGAAATTCTAGCATTTTTTGTTATTAGGATTTCAATAGTATTTGAAATCAACTTGTGTCATTGTGTCAAGTTGCATCCGAGCCTCAGTTCAATGGTGCTTGAACCTAATTCAGAGTGGTGCAATGTCTTTAATTAAACAACAACAATCTCTTGGATGGTACCCCAAAGAATTCTATGGTGATGATCGATAGCGATGCTTGAGATCTTTCAACAAAAAAATCAACAAACAATGTAAGAGATATAAGCTGTTATTACTCATTTGATGGAAACTCTTATGCACAATCAAATTGGTGGTATGAATAGCCTATACAGAGAGGGGAGTTTCCTACATGGCAAGCCTCTAAGGCACATACCATAATTAATCATTGATTTGCAACCACAGGGGAAGATGGTTCTAGTGATGAGGAAGTAGATGGCATTCTTTGGGAACATAGTGTTGACCAATCAAATCTGGA
The DNA here is from genome assembly GCA_025762735.1 of Platanus orientalis. NCBI lineage: Eukaryota > Viridiplantae > Streptophyta > Magnoliopsida > Proteales > Platanaceae > Platanus > Platanus orientalis. The sequence continues at coordinate 11,081 of JAOXJP010092788.1, read as the reverse complement.
TTGCAGGCTCAAAGTCGATTTACTTGCCTTCAATAGTTAGTTATACATTGAAGATTTTCTTGATTGAATTTTTGAAGTTGAAATATTTTTGAATATATAAAAATTTAAGAAGAAAATAAGGTAAAATGCTATGCACGTGGATAAAAAATGAAGCAAATGATGAGGAAAGATTCTTACCACCTGAATATGTTCAAATATTATTTCAGTAATACTAAAATGGACGGCAAGGATTTCGGACAATGAATGATTATGCCTAAGAATTTATCGCTTATCTATATGTAGTGATTTGGTGGAAATTGAAATGCAACAAGTAGCAAGATTTAATGGTGGGTTACATCTAATAATTTAGGATTGTATTCTTATGCAACCAATTTAGACTCTTAATGAAGATGTTAAGCTTGCAAAAATGCCTGAATCAGTCCTCCAATAAGGGTTCACACATGGGTGGAAAAAACATTTGTTGCTGAAATGTCACAAGAGTTGTCATCATGTCGTAGTGCAAATTCTTAAAAAGAAAATATCCATCCATCTACAAATGTGAGTCGAGAGAAGGTTAATGGAACACCAAAATCAAATACTTTCATTGGTGGTTAAGATTCTTCTAATAATTTATATGCTTTACCTATGTTGATAAAGTGTTTTAGGTGTGGTTAATCTGGGCATAAATACAACCAATGCTCTTAACAGTAAGTGTCTCATTTGGCAGTACACAATGAAGAGCTACATGATGATAAATGATGATGGAATGGAGATAATGATGAGACTTTTGGGAATGACCAAGAAGAGAATGATGAACTTACGAAGATGATGTCTTATTATAAAAATATTGATGTACACTCATAAGGAAGAGCCAAAGTCACAATATTTTCAAAACCAAGTGTACATCTGGTAATTGGATTTGTGATTTAATCATAGATTGCGGTAATAACCAGAATATTGTGTCTAAGAACATGGTTGAAAAATTACAGTTGAAAATAGAGAAACATCCTTACCATATACAACTAGCTAGATAAAAAAGGTCAAAAAATTGAAGTAACTAAATAATGTCGAGTTTCATTTTCTATTAGTAAATTTTATAAAGATGAAATTTTATGTGATGCACTGGATATGGAAGAATGCCATATGTTTCTTGGTAGGCCTTCGCAACATGATGTTGATTCCACTCATAGAGACAAAGATAATATATTTCTTTTCTATAAGGATGGTAAAAAAATTATACTTTATCCTATAAGAAATAAGAGTCAGTCCAAAGCTTCTTAAGTGGAGGGGCAACCCATTTAACTTGTACGAGATTTGCAATAAGAAATTAATGAATCAAATGAAATTTATGCTTTGGATGTTAAGGGTGAAGATGTTAAGCCAATATAAATTCCTAAAAAACTTATACTTGTGATAAGAGAATTTGATGAGATAATGCTAGATGATCTCCTAGATGGATTACCTTTTATGAGGGATATCCAACACCATATTGATCTCATTCCAAAAATTAGTTTACACAATCTTGCGTAATATATGATGAACCCATAAAAACATGAAATTTTGCAAGGCAATGTAAACGATTTGATTCAGAAAAGAATGGCTAGAGAAAGTATGAGACTAAATGCAGACTCAACTCTTCTTACTCCTAAGAAAGATGGGAGTTGGTGGATGTCTATTGATAGTGGGACTATTAATAAAATTATAGTGAGATACAAGTTTCCTATACTCTATTTAGATGACATGTTGGAAGAGTCACAAATTTTCACTAAAATAGATTTGATGAGTAGGCATCATCAGATTCATATTAAGCTAGGTGATGAATGAAAAACTACCTTAAAGACCAAGGAAGGTCCATATGAGTGGATGGTGATGCCACTTGGTTTGTCAAATGCACCTAGTATATTCATGAGACTGATGAACCAAATGCTTAAGCCTTTTATTGGTAATTTTGTAGTTGTCTATTTTGATGACATATCAATTTATGGCCATATCAAAGGTGAACATATGAGACATTTAAGAGAGGTGCTTAAAGAGAATAACCTTTATATAAATTTTAAGATATGTAGCTTTATGATTGGGAACCTTTTATTTTTGGGCTATGTTGTGAGTGTTGATGGTATTCGTATTGATGAAGAAAAGGTAAAAGCTATTAATGAATGACCAATACCCAAGTTTGTTGGTGAACTATGCACTTTTCATGGGTTAACAACATTTTCTTGCCGTTTTGTGAAAAATTTCAGTACTTTAGTGGCACCCATAACTGAATGTATGAAGAAAAGAAATTTGAATGAACATATGAGGCCCAACAAAGTTTTGAGTTGATAAAGGAAAACTTGATTACTGCTTGTACTTTGGTCTTGCCTAATTTTGAAAGAGTATTTGAAGTTAAATGCCATGCTTTATATGTTAGGATTAGGACTGTTCTTTCTCAATAAGGTAAACCAATTGCTTATTATAGAGAAAAACTGACTGATGCTCAAAAGAAGTGGTCTACTTATGAGTTAGAACTATATACAATGGTTCAAGCTTTACATCATTGGTGGTAGGGGTGGCAATTCGTGTTAGCGGGTCGGGTTCGTGTCGTGTTGAGGTAAGGGTATAAGACTATTTGGATCAACCTGAACCCAACCCATTTATTAATCGTGTCAAAGTGGGTTGACATGTTTTGACCCGAAACACTTTTAGGGTCAACCCTAACCCACTTATTTCCGTGTTGGGTTGTGTTGGGTTCGCGGGTTGTAGGGTAATTTGCCTTAGCAAGTCGGGTTGGTGTTGTGTCAAGGTAAGGGTACAAGACCATTTGGCTCAACCCTAACCTAACCCATTTATTAATTGTGTCAAAGCTGGTTAACCTGTTTTGACCTGAAACATGTTTAGGGTCAACCTGAACCCACTTATTTTCGTGTTGGGTTGTGTCGGGTTAGCGGGTTGTGTCAAACATTGCCACCCTTAATTGGCGGTATTATCTAATTCAGTGAAATTTTTTTGTATTCAGATCACCAAGCTTTAAAGTTTATCAATAGCCAATTTCATGTGCATTGTATGCATGTCATACGGGTGAATTTTCTTTAGGAATTTACTATTTTTTTTTTTGAAGCATAAATTGGGGTAGCAAAATAAAGTGGCAGATGTACTGAGTAGAATAACAACTTTATTAGTTACATTAGCTAATGAAGTTGAGGGCTTTGAATACTTGAAAGAGCTATATGCAGAAGATAAAGACTTTAAAGATAGTTGGGACAAGTGTAAGATGGGACACTTAAATTTTTTTCGTGTGTAGGATGGCTTCCTTTTCCATGAGAATCAATTGTGTATTCCAATGTGTTTACTTAGGCTGTGTCTATTTCCATTCATATCCCCTACTTTCCTAGGAATTGGAAAACAGCCTTGGAATCCATTTGGATTCCAAATGAATACTAAATGGCATAAATATTCCAACCTTGTCCAATAACACTCTGAGGTTGGAAAGAAAATAAAACAACATTTTCTTAGTTTGATGTTTGGATGTTAGGAATCTTATTGGAAAACCAATGAATACAAAATACATAACAGTTAATACTTATGTCCTTTCATCTAGTTGATAATCAGAAATGGTCATTGTATGACAATACAAGCTGCAAGCTAATATAACAACATAATAGATCATTTTGTTCGTAGGCTATGCAAAGCATCACCTGTTGATAGGAAAACACAAGACACATACGCTTTTGGTTGGAAAAATCAATATAGTCAAAATCTCCAGAGGACGGTAAATAAGACCAAAGCCAAACAAAAGAAGTATTAGGATCTTCAATTGGCACAAGCAGTAAAAATGCTAATGGGCAAAAGTCACTTAGATACAAAAGTAGTAGAATGTGGATTAACAGAAGCAAATAGGAGAAAATTAAGAAAGCTTTGGAAAATCAGAAGTAAGAGTTTCCCAATTTAATGCAATTTTGATGTAAAAATTCATATTTCAAAGAACATGGCTTTCTAAATTAAATCAGAAAAAGCTTGTCAAAATTATTAAAATAATAATAATAAGGAACACATGACACAGTAGGTATTCTATAATCCTAATATCACCTACTCTTTATTAACGTCTTGACTCCACAACAGTCTAACTTGAAATTTTAATATTTAAGTATTGGTAACTCTATTGCAACTACAATTGCTAGCTTATATGAAAATAGCAATAAGACATTCCCAGCTAAACCAATTCCTTGAAGTCCCAAATTTGTGGGTTAGTAGTAAAATTCAGACAAAGACAAACTCAAAGGAGCAGATCAGCAACCAGAATACCAAATCTCCCCTAGTTTTAGGTCCTATTTAATACAAATCACCCGAACCCCCCCCCCCGAATTCACTAACTTCATCACACCCCCAACGGAAAAATTCATACACTTTTGTTTTGTTTGATCCCACAACAATCATTATTATATCAACACTCATAAAAACAGATGAATATATGCTTATTTCATCAAATCAACACCCAAAAGCACTCACAGCGAAGATCCAAGTCTTACAAAACGTCAATAGCGAGTCAACATAAGCACATACCTTCCATATTAGCATAGATCCTTGTAAACGGATGAAACACTAGGATAAACCAGAGTAGACCCCAAGTCGCGATCTCTCGCTCCATGACTATCATCCCTCTCCAACTTAAAAAAAACAAATCCTCAGCTACTTCATTAATCTTCTCAGATCCACAAAAATTCCACTGAAACTCCGCATCAGCAAAACCCTAATTCCCCAAACCCTAGCTCATCTTACTCGTAGAAACTCGCTAAAATCTCCACCATTTTCGTCGAATGAAACGTCAAACGAATCAGAATGAAAAAGCTGACCTAATCAGAAAACAAAACTGATCATAAACAGAGGATTCGCAGGAGATTTTTTCCGTTTCTCTCTCCTTTATTTTTTGGAATTCTTTTCCTCTCTCTGAAACTTTTCTCTCTTACAGCTCTGAAATGGTTTCGATTATCTTTTTGTTGGCTTTCTGGTAATCTCTTAAGTGAGACGAGGCTGGGGCGCAGGAGCTCGAATCATCTCCAGTTCAACTGAAGACACATCACGCCAGTACAAGCATGCAGTGCTATTTTAGTAAATACGTATTAATTATCAACTATGCATTTACTTAAAACACTACTGAATACAAAGACACTGGCGTGATATAACTACAATCTCACCGGAGACTTTTCAAGCTCGGCGTGCAGTACTGCAGCTGCCCGAGAGGTGCTGCCTGCTGCCCGATCCTAGTCAAAACTCTCCCAACCTCTCCTCTCATGGAAAGAAGACCTAACGGGGAACCAGCTTTGGGTCAAAGACGGCCCCGTGGGCCCACCACAGCCACCTCGGATCCAGTCAGTCAAAACCCGTATTAAATATTCCGACAAGAAGCTAAAATCGGATATCCGATACAGACTTTATTTACTGACCAATCCCTTATCCGTTACGATACAATCAATCGGAACAACAGATTCATTTGTTATTACCATTCGTTACGTTAATTTATTATGGATCTACTGGAATAGGGCTATTTGATAAAAAAGTTGCCACGTGGAAAGAGGGTGACATAACGAATCCTTGAATCATTTGGAATGCAATCTTGGCTGCCATGCGTAAAAAAGTTGCAAATTAGTCAAAACTTTGAAATTTTGACTATGACCATGACACTTAGAAGTTTAAAATAAAGTTTGTTAGCAAGGTTCTAAAGATCATCTCACTAGTCCAAATCATCTTCAGTTTATATATCACCCCATTACCAATTAATGCATGGCTCGATGCCTAATAAAAGGTATCGAATCCCCTCTGCAGTATTCCGCAGTTATGTGAGATGTTGGCCACCTCTGCCACCAATGGTGCAGGTCCCACTATGATGCGGCTGTTTGCGGGTCTAAGTGGTCCTACCAAAAAGGTGAAAAATTCTTGCTCATATCACCATCAGCAAAGGGTTGTAGACATCCATCATTCATCAAGTTCTTATTATGAGTGTCAATGAATAAGGGTGGCTCGACTCAACTTAGCTTGTCATGGGCTGAGATTGTCTATAGAGAAACAAAGTAAATGTTAACATTAACCTAGTTAAAGTAAATAATCATATGTCATCAATTGTTCATAACCTACAGGGCCAGGGTCTGAAATCGTCTGCGCCACACCCCCTGATGCGACACTCAGGAGGGGGAATCAAAAACCTTCAAAAAGTGAATTGATTCCCCCCAGTGTCCCACACGGGGGGTGGCATAGACGATTTCAGCCTGCCTATAGACCAGCTTAGAGATGATTTGGCTTGAGTTGCACTAGACTCGGTTTGCTAACCATTCAACTTGTTAAGGAGTATATATATATATATATATATATATATATATATGGGCCAACTTAAAGCAATTATATTTAGCCTAGAAAAGCAAAGCATGTTTGACTTATAGTCTATATTAGGCTTTAAGATTAACGCTGTAATAGGCGATACGATATTTGCTGCTACGGTTGGCTACTTGGCCGTAAAAGTACGATGCCAACGGAGGAAATGTGCGGGGGAGTGGCGTAAATACTGACGGTCATAGTGGTTGGTGGAGCCGATGCGTCCTTTTCGCGTGCTTGAGCTCCAGTTCGGCTGGAGAGATATCACGCCAGTAGCAATCTAAGCATGTTATATATGCCTAGAAAAGGTTATTTTGTTAGGGTCATGAAACAAATATTCTGTGATCAAAAAATGTTTTTAACCATGCTACAGATTGACACGTAGTGATATTGGCTTAAAAGCATATAAAAAATACCCAAAAGTAGGTGTTCAAAAAAAGACCAGCCAATCCCCAGTGCTCTGGCAGCTGAGGCATCCGTCTTCTATAAGGAAGACCTAGGGTAGAATCCCTATAGAGATTGGGTGGGGGGGGGGGGTGTCCTCAGTTCTAACGGGCTCAGGCTGGTCCTGCTTCTAGCAGCCGTTACGTGTACCCAAAAAAAAAATAATAATAATAATAAAGACCAAATTCATCATTTTTTTGGTAATTTAATCAATCTCCAGAGACACCTAGGATTTGGTATGTCCTTTTAATGACCTGTTATGGTATTAACATATGCAGTGATTGACACATGGCATAAAAAAAGTGATATACACTTTTGGTAGATGACTTCTACATTTTATATCATGTGTTGGACAATGTATATACTAGGACCATAACATGTAATTAAGGGGACGTACCAAATCCCTTGAGCTCCAGATAGAGATACAATGCCATTGGGTATTTTAATAAACGTATGGGTTTTAATAACTATGTATTTATTAAATGACTCTATTCTCATGTTTGTTTATTTTTTCTCCATTCACAGCAAAATGATTTGAATCATCTCTAGTTAGATGGTGAGTCATTGCCTTATAATACCAATCATATGTGACACAATGCCTGACAAAGTGTACATTGTTTCAATAAACACACGCAAATATCCTGTCTAGGATTTGGTGTCCAAATCACCGAGAGATGTTATATAGAATAAAATGAGCAGGAATTTGAAATTTCATCTAACTCAAACCCATTTTATTCTATATGATATCCCCTGGTGTCCTAGACACCATTGGACAGAACGTTTATTTTTTATGGGTCAAGATGGTGCTTTATAATAAATACAGTGAAAATTAGTACCTACATATTTATTGAAACACCCTTGGCATGAAAATGCAAGATATAATACTTAAGGGTCTTTTGGTAAATACATAAAGGCTAATTAAGGGTGGTATAATAAACACATCATTTATAAGTACCTTGTGTATTTAACCAAAGTACCCTTTCTCAGCCCTCGTGTTGTTTGCTGGGTAGGTATTGTCGATTTTGAATCATCTCCAGTCCAAAAGGAGAGGTACCACTCCATTACCAATCAGTGCATAACATGTGATCTAACAAAGGATGTTTGAATAAATGCATGTGGGTCAAGGGAGGGTATTATAGTAAATATACAATAAATAAGTACTGTATGTTTATTAACACACCCTTTGTCAGACACCGTGTCACATCATGAACTGAGACTGGAGTGGTACATGTCCATTGAGACTGGAGATGATGTGAACTCGGTATTGTCAGAGTATCTCTCTATTCATACGGAAGATTATTTGATTCCTATTTTGTAAATATACACGTTAATTAGTACGGATGTCATACCTCTCCATAAGTTTTTTTTTAACTCGAGGTGATTCGATCCAAGTGCGTAAAATCAGCCAAATCTGTAAATTACTCTGTTTGACATAAATTGAGAAGCATGGTCAAGTTACAATCAACACTGGTCAGAGTGTGTCAGTACTAATCAACATGTGACACGATGCCCGATAAAAAAAAGTGTTTTAAGAAATGAAACAAATGCTCCATGACCAAACACATTAGTGTTACCTTGCGTTACTAACACCACAAACGATAGGTGATGTGCTTTTGAATACTAAAAATTAGGAGAGAACAAATCTTGTGAGAACTGTGAAAACAGCATCAGGGTACGGACACATGAGTGCAGAAAAGTGATAAGTGCCCTCCAAAAAGTGCAAATCACTTTTTGGTACTGATGCGTCAGCCCCTCTGGTGCCCTTTCTCACGGTTCTCACAAGATTCATTCTCACATAATCCAAGCCCACTTTTGAATGCTGCCTTTTTTAAGGGGGGTGAATGCTTTCTTTTTAGGTTGAATGACTTTTTTTGTTTTTTGTTTTAATGATTTAATCTTATACATTCCACGTGTTAGTATGTGATGTCATACATAAGGTCACACCAATTTTTTGTCATAAAAGATTTGTTCTATTACACAGAAGTTGCAAATTTGGATTTTTGACACAACTTGGATAGTTTTGGAATCAACTCGATTTGAGAGTCATTGGAGTCAACGGAGAAAATCATGACACTTTTTATTTTTATAATTTTTAATTTTACTAAATATTTAAAAATTATACACTATATTTTGGTTTAAGAATTATTTATTTTCTTGATAAATATAAATATTTTATACTATCTTAATTTGAAAAATCAAAGATAAAATTTTCAAACTACTAACAATCTAATACCATAACAAGATAGATGTAACTAATAATAAACTCTAACGTCAGAACTAAAGTAAAAGTACAATCATTAGTATTAATAAAATGAAAAGCCAAAATATATCTTTTTACCATAAACACGAAAACAAAATACCATTAAATCTCCAAGGTCTTGGTTTATATTGTTAGAAGTTAAAATTTAAATCTTTTATCATTTTAATTTCGTGTTTCTAAATTTTTTGTTCTTTTTTTCTAGGGTTTTGAACGTATGAGAGCTAATTTGCTGGATACTTTATAAAAAAACCTTAAGAAAATAGAAAAAAAAAGTTTTTTATTATGTTACAATTTGACTTTGGATCATTTTAAAGTTTACAATACTCGGTTGATTCATATTAATATGTTTGAGTAAAATGAAACTATCAAATTAACAACTTGACTCAGTAAATTAGGTATAATTTGGAGTCAACAGCATAACTCGGTTCATGAGGCTTCAAAGTAGAGTCAACTTGGAGAATTGGCAAACTATGCTCTTGAAGAAATACATGAGAGCAAATATTTTTTTTTATAATATATACCAAGGTATTAAGGCCTCTTAAAGCACTTGATTAAGTACTCAGCACACAAAGACTCCCAGCCTCTCCCATGCACCCCCATGCACCAGATAAATTGGGTTTTTTTAACTCCTGGGCAAGTGGCCCTAAGGGGGTTTGTTTCGAACTCAGACCTTCATTTCTCGAGGCATGATCTGACAAATGTAAGGGAAAAAATGATCTACTCCCAAATGTTCTCAGATACAAAGGTTTGCATGTGATGCTTTTTTTTTTTTTTTAATATCCTTGGAAAACCATTTTTTACCATTTTAACCCCACACACCTTAGCCATTGTGTCTGGGGCATGGAAGAGTAAAACATTTGCTCCCCATTTGTAAATACAAGTAGATCAATACCCTGGATGCTGGATTGGTACAGGTGTGATATTTGTCCAATCTGACGGGAGATGATTTAAACTCAGTATAGTCCCGTTTTGAATCAGTGACCAGGAAATCTCAACTGAACCATCAAATCGGTTACAATCTATGGATGGTGTGAGGGGATGCCACGTGTCCACTCATCTGGCCTTGCTCCCCTTGATCACTATTCCTGTTTGAGTTGTGTGCGTCTACAGAGAATCCTTTGTTTGATGCTTCTAGCTGCTGCAATTTGATTGGGGTAAAAGATTAGTCCAATTTATTTATTATTTTTATGGTAAAAGATTAGTCCAACTTGATTGGGGTTATCAAATTTGAAATTTTATGAATAGACCAACTTGACTTGAGAAATTTGGGGAGCTTGATGAGGAGTTTAACCAAGCCTCAAAGATAGTGACTGAGGTTAGCAAATTTGAATTTTATGAGTAGACCAACTTGACTTGAAAATTTTGGGAAGCTTCAAGCTTGGGCTCAAAGATAGTGACTGACTCTAGTTGTATCCTCCACACAAATGGAAAGAAGGAAAAGTCATGTAAATTCATAACAGTCAACGGAAGCATTGGTTGTGTTTGGCTTTTGTTTACCTAAGAAGCACTTTATAAGCTAGAAGTGCTTCTTAAAGAAAGGCTCCAAAAAAAAAAAAAAAATTGGTCTGGTTGTTATAATCAAGAAAAGAAAAAGGGCAATGAAATCAACATTCAAGCACGATTGGAGGATGAGATTTGCAGTTTGACTCTAACAAAACATGCAACCAATAGAGCTTCAGAAGTCTCAAAATCTAAAATCAGATATAAATTTCTAAAAACCAGTCAACAAGGTTTTCATCTTCTTCAAACAGTATTTTCCAAGAAAAAAGGATTTTCAATGTAAAATGAGTGGTTGTTGTAAAATTTTGATACTTTAACTAGCACACAACAATATCTACCAAAAAAAAAAAAAAAAATTCTAGCACACAACAACAGCAATAATAATAAGAGCATCAACAATATCAAAAATAGCAATGATTTTTTATTTATTTTTCCAAAGAATGTGATTTGTTTTCAAAAGTCACTATTCTTTTTGCAGACCAATCATGCTTTTGGCGCATAAAAGTGCACTTGGGGAAGAAATCATAGAGTGGGGGGGAGCGGAGGTTAGTACACC
>JAOXJP010092777.1:0-14625 GCA_025762735.1 Platanus orientalis | reverse complement strand
TACAGATTTGTTTTATATATATATATATATATATATATATATATATATATATATATATATATATTTGCTATTTTGGCTCCAGATTATTAGCAACATTTCATGTGTTGTTTTTGGAAATATTATGGCTCCTCTGATATATTGATCTTGAAAGACCTCGTATGTTTGAGCAATTCTTGTTGAAAACGGAAGGTTTTTATGACTATTAAATGATATTAAAACATTTTTTTCCATTAATTGTTTTCAAATTTTGGTGTTTTCAAATTGTTCAAAAACTAGTTTTTGAGAATAGTCCCACATGGAAAACTTGAAAAAACTAATTGCACTATATAAGATTAAGCACTCTCATTACTTTGAGAGCTCTCTCTCTCTCTAGTTTTTTGGTACGGTGTAGCAAAATACATAGCACATTGTGTACATGCGCACGTGTACGGGTAAGGGTTTGGGTTTGGACATAAGAACACTTGAGGCGCACTTTATACTTCGTATTAAGGTCGTAAGATTCTTTTTTGACGTCTCAGATGAGTTCTCATAGAACCAAGTTAGTCGTGGAAAAATGTTCAAACTTGGACTAATGCACAAATGACCCAGTGTGTGAATTAAGCAAAAAAGTCTATGAATGTGTTGATCCAAAGTGTGCGAAAGAGAAGGCTCAAAGGTGCGCAAATAACTAGCCTAAAATGTGTGAATGAGATGAAACCAAGTCCATTCGTCACGGATTAAAGTGCGCAAATGAGATGGAACCAATTCCACTTGCTACGGATTGGAGTGCACGAGTGAGATGGACCAAGTCCATTCACCACGGGATGGAATGCACAAATGAGAATGATCAACTCCATTCGCCACAGATTAGGCTCATTCGTGATAGAAGAGGCTGAATGACTATGGGCTTACTAGCCCACGAATGGTTTTTCTCTCTTTCTCCCTTTCTCTTTCTGTTCTTGGACCAAAGGTTCGTTTTGCACATAGACTCGTTCTTTTGCATGAGGTTGCAGCTTGAGTCCATGGGCTCCAAATCCTTATACAATGGTTCCTTTGGAACCACACTGTGTTAGAGGTCCTTGTCTTTGTGACTTGGTTTTGTCATATGATGTTTACTTTCCTATGATGAAACTTTGCCAAAATTTTTATAAAATTTAGACATGTTTTGTTGCTTGATTTTATACATACCCGACCATGAATGGATAATAAGTTATATGGGAGGTATCGGGTCTCTCTGGGGAGTGCACCTCGTTACGAGACATGACATGATCTAAGCTTGCTTGTATCTTGGGATTAGCAAGTTTATGATCCTTTGTACATAAAGTGGGAGGCCGCGACTATCCTCAAGAAATGTAATAACGACACCTTCATGTCTCAGAACAATCTGATAGAACTATATTTGGCTTGATTCCCTTAAAAAGGGGATATATAGATAACCTGAGGACGAAAAGACCGATGACACAACTACACCCTAAAGACCCTAAAATTCACCCTATTACATGTTATTGAGTTTATTGAACTCGACAACTTTTGCAAGTTGTGTGATATATAGGATTACTACTAGATCCAACAATTCATCCTGTTCTATTGGAGGGAGAACGAAGAATACAAAATTTTCTCTGGCATTGGTGCTTGTTTCTCGTTTTTAATGAAAATTTCTGCGTTGTCGTTTCCGACGTCACTCACATCCTTCAAAGTATGTTTTTTTTTTTTTTTAAATGATCTTCGTGGCATGATTTTCATCACATGAACAGGATCATCTGTTTGTTGGGAGGTTGAATGGAGATCTGCCGTGGTGAGATCCTTGCATCTATGTTTTGAAATAGGTGTGGTGTGTTCTTGACATGTTTCGTATTTCCCTCTTCCTTTCATGTTATTTCAGATCAGAAATCGATCCGTTTTTATTAAATAATTGAGCCCACCAATGTCATTTCTTAGACAACCCTATAAGCTGATGCTGATGATCCTAACGAGTTGGAACTTGGATTCCGGAACCCATTTTCTTAGACTTTGGTTCAATCATTGTTGTGAAGGTGTCTTGAATTCAACCAAAGATACAACTCTGCAGGTGACCTTTATTTTGATCGGTTTTGGGACTGACCCCGACCTGCACGAGAAATAGGGTTTTTTATGGGTTTTAGGAGATTTGAATTGTACACATCACTGTCTTGCTTTTTTGTCATATTCTCTTGCTGTATTTTGCCCATGAATGTAGGTTTCAAGTCAACCATGTAAATTGTCTAATATGATTTGTGTGATTGTTGTTTTTCGTTATTTTGTTGAGCCCGGATTACATGACACAAAAGATGTGTGTAAGTTGTGCACATGTACCAAGGGGTTGAAGTGATTTCCACTTTTTGGGGGTGTGCTTAACACTTTTCTGTGCTGATGTGTCCGCCCCTGATCCATGCACACAACTTACACACATCTTTTGTGTTCACGAAGTCGCGGGGGTGGAGGAGGGGGGGCACTCCAAATCTAAGGTTTCTGCACAGCAATGATGTAAGGACCATTCTTCAACAATAGAGTGGAATATTTGGAATCTACTTAACACATGTTGGCATGAGCCCCTTCGACACTAATCCGACCGAGGATAAATTAGCTCTCCTAACATGATGCTTCGGATCATGGGCCTGTTGGCGGACTGGTTGGAAGCAACCATATACATATCCAACATAATGTTCTGTCCGGGATGTACTGTTCATCCCCTCACAGGGGGTGTGGCCCCACACAAAAGTGCATGGGGCCTACACCCCCTGTGAGGGGGTGAAGGTACATCCTGGACAGATCATTATTACTCTATACATATATACGGCAATAAGCTCAAACCCACTACATTATCAGGGTCCACAATGAATGAAGTAAAGACCCTTTGCACAAGTCATTGTATTGGAATCTTATCTTATATATTCATGCAATCCAATCCCTGCATCCATCAATCATTTTATGAATTTTGCAAACGATTCACTGCCCTCGTTGTAGAACACATGTCCTTCCCCTGTTTTATTATTATTGTCTCACGTACGAATGTTTATGTCTATCGGTGTTGGAAGATGAACTTATGATATCAACTCTTTTGGGACCCAAAACTCCGACTCGGAGAAATCATCACCATCATCTCGCGGTGATTGGAACCTCGCATCACACCATGGATGAAGATGAGGGCAGAAAGGTGAATGGAATCTGGCAGATAGTTCGGTTGAAGGAATTCGTCCACAAATGGCAGTCCATTACCTTTAGTCCGAGTCGGAACAACCCCACATCGGACAAAACCCACAGGGGCATCTCTCCAGCGATCAACAGAAGACTGATAAACTCCCAAGTCTGTGATTCTGATGAGGAGAGCTGCAATAGCCCCGAACCACCACCTGATGTCCCAAAAGGGTATTTGGCAGTCTATGTTGGACCAGAGCTCCGGAGGTTCATCATCCCCACTACCTATCTCAGCCTTCCAGTCTTCAAGGTTTTGCTGGAGAAAGCCGAGGAGGAGTTTGGGTTTGAGCACAAGGGCGGGCTCACCATTCCTTGTGAGATTGAAACCTTCAAGTACCTTCTCAAGTGCATGGAGAACAAACGTAAGGTTCAGTCTGATGACAATGCTGGTAAACTCTTCTTCTTCCTATTGCTTTAGTCTGTTACTGGAAAATGATTCTTTGGTAGTGGCTTGCCAGACAACCCATTTACACAGCTCCACATATTTTTCAACAATTCGCTTCTCTGGCTTCCCTTTAGTTAAGGACATACGAAAATGTTGATACTTGATAATGAATTAAGGAAAAAGACTCGAAGGTACCTGCACCTTCAACCCTTTGAAGCCAGCCCAAGCCCAATTGAAGAACTGAACAGTCAACACTCAACCCAACCGAAGCCTAATCTCAAAATTAGCTTTATTTACTTTGCATCAAAACTAGCTCAAGGGATGGCGCAGCCAGAGAGAGGCAGACCGGATACAAATAAGTAGGATCTGGCTCCAATTTTGGGGAGTTGGGACCATGCATTGTACCCAATTAGCAATCAAGTCTTTTTCGGGTCCATTTTAGGTTACTTGAGAAATAATCAAGTGTATGAAAATTTGAATTTCAACTTTAAAACACTTGTTTCATTTATTTGCTTTTTATTATAATATTCAAGTTTTGGACCTTTTCTGTCTTAAATATTAGAGGATTTAACCTTAACCCTCAAGTTTCAGGGGTGGCAACAAGCTGAGCCGAGCTTTGCCCAGCTCAGGCTTGTCACGTGAAGGCAAAGCTCAGGCTCGAGCCTGAGTTGTCGAGCTTAGGCTTAGTTCAGGCTCATAAAAGTAGGCTTGGACTCGGCTTGCCAGCCAAACAAAAAAGGTCCAACAGCCTAATGGCCCATTAACCCAGTTTGCCTGTTTTAAACATTACTGTTTTCATGTAATATAAATAATTATTATTTCAAAAAATAACCAAACCAAGCTTTTAGCGAGCTGCCATCCCTACTGAAGAGAATGAGGTACCCAATTAAGTACGGGAGCAAATGTTCTATTCCCAAATTATCTACTCAACCATATTCTCAGATGCAGAGGGTTAAAACCATAAAAATGGTTTTCAAAAATAGCATCACGTGCCCACCTTGTGTGTGGGAACATGAGGGGAAGACAATTTAGGAGTAGAACATTTGCTTCCGTAACTACCTGCTATTGGGTGGGCTGGGCCTGGAAAACCTACTTTAGGCCTGGAACCGAACCCAACAAAACCCGAACCTGGCATATAGTATTTCTAGACCCAGTGGCATCCTAAGAGTAAGAGTGAACATAATAATGGTGGCCTTGGTTGACTCAGGTAGACCATGGTCTCAAACCTAGCCAAACCTTCCTTATTTCCTCTGGTTTGGATTTTCAAACCCAATATAGGTCCATATTCTGAAAATTCACCCCTTAAAGCTAGGTTGGGAGTTGGGACAGCCAGGTTTGCACTGAACAGCCATGTGTTGTATTGGCTTGTTTTATTTGATTTTTTGTATGAAGTCCCGTGAGTGGATTCTATCCGCTCCTCTTATCTTATGCTCATCACTGCCCCCTGTCAGGCGGCAGGCACATCAGCACCGACAAGTGATTTTCACTTTTTGGGGGGAGTACATTTCATTTGTTGGCGCTGATGTGCCCTTCCCCTGATAGGGTGCAGAGAGGAGCATAAGTTAAGAGGAGCGGATACAATCCTCTCTCTGAAGTCCCGGAAAGGCATGTCAATGAATTTTCCCTTTGTTTCTTTGCCTTCGTCTCCACTTCCTCCTCTTCATGAAAGCTATTAAAATGCACGCCTAAGGCTTACAAAGGTACATATGTCCTAACCAACAATTCTAGGGTTCATGCTAATAAGATCTCTTACATGAACAACTGACCAGATCGAATGATCTTTTACTCTATAGAGATTGACTCATTAAAGGTCACTTTTATCCAGTCAGGTTTATGTGTTAATATCTGCAGCTATTGCATATACTATGTGCAATTAATTACATGCGTAAGTCTCAAGTCTGTAATGGAAGTCTCAAGCCTTTGATGTTCCATCTAGGATTCAGATGATCTTTTGTTTGACCCTTATTTGTTGCACATCCCTACATTTGTCACACATCAAAACAGGACGGATCAACCATTTCTTGGATTACACATTGATCACAACCTGGTGCAGGAGATCCATCAATCTTAGAAGTGTTGGTTTCTTTATACCCTGTTTGGCAGCCACCTGTAATGTAATTATTTCATTTGAGTTTCTCATGGCATTTGTAACCATGAGATGGTGTTTTTATAATGAACTCATTTAAATTTATATTGATTTGTTAATTGCAATTAGAAATGAAGTCATCTTAGGTTTTTCTATAAAATGAAATGACTTGTGTTATCAAGCACAAATTGTTGCAAATCTGAATGAATTCATTACAAACCATCCCGTTGTGACTACAAAAGCTTTGGAAAACTCAAATGAAATGATTTCATTACAGGTGGCTGCCAAACACAGCCATAATCTTTATCATTATTTTGTGTTATTCTGAATTTAAATCCATTGTTAATTTTGCAGGAGATCCATCAATCTTAGAAGAGCAATAAACCACACATGGGTTCGTATAGAAGTCCAAATTGTAGGGTTCTGTTTGCTGGTGTAAAAGTCTTCTTTGAATCGTTGAGCAAAAGAAGGGGAAAAAAGTTAGGGAGCTTTAGATGCGATTTTTGGACCACAACCTGGTGCCGGGAAACCGGAAAAGAAGCAAAAAATTCTTGTACAAAATGCTTGCTCTTGGATTGACTATTCGATGTGATTTGACTACATCCAATTTTAAACAGAATTTGATCTACATTCAATGTTTCAACACACATTGCAATATTTTTTTTTGTACATTGTTTTACTAATGATTCTGTTAACATGTGCCTGTTGCTTATTATGCTTTCTTGCATTTATCCTTTTTAATATAGTTAGTTATCCAGCTGTGTCTCTGCTGAATGGATTGCAAATGGATATGGGTTCCCTCACATGAAATGCTACTTTTTAACACCCACACTCAATCTTGGGTTGCCCTGATTCTCCATGATTCATGAACCTGACTCAACCTTGTATTGGCATAGCAACATGTTATGTGATGCAACCCTTATAGAATGGGGACCTTTATTGAATTAAGATTATATTTCTGTGGTAGCTACCATGATTACGGATTAAAACAAGAAGCAACAAAAACTACTTGGTAGCCTTGGAATTTAAAATTACTTTTAAGGTTATTACATCTTAGTTCTTAATTGTTAATTTAGTTGAGACTCACAAGAGTCTGATTCAACTCTTGGTCCAGCTTTTTCATTCGATCAACTTGGTTTTCCCAAAGCTTCAATCGATCTCTTTCTAATTACTGAACACCTTGTTCTCCTCACCTTTTATTGTTCCACTTAATCACTTGGAACCCTTACCCAAAAAAATAAAATCACTTGGAACTATCCTCTACTCATCTAATACTGCATCTTGTTATCTTAATTGTTTGCAATCTAATGCTGCAAGCATAGCTTAAATGGCTGATATCTTTGATGGATACATTTTCTTGGTTCATGATTTAGCAAGTCTCCCTCATGTGAAGGGTGCTTATTAACAGTAGATAGGTTTCAGAGGATACTTACGCTAATACAAGGCGGTAGGATGTTATGCCAATTCGAATCTGATGTATAAAAAGCCCCTTCATCACATGAGGGGCACTAATTGGATCAATTCCTTTTGTTATGGATTTTTTTCTCTTCTTTCCACTAAAATTTAACTATGACTTCTCCCTTTGGTATTCTTATTTACATCCCACCCAAGAAACTAAAGTTTGATTTCTAGTTCTCTTGATATAATTGTATGACACTTTATTCCTTTTTTTTCTTTTTTAATCAATAAAATACAAAATTTTATTGACACCATCTTTACACCAAGATAAATTTTCTATTGGATGGTTTTCCTTTGTAAGCATTCTCATCGTCTTTGCACCAAGCAGGCCCGACTCATGTACCAAGTATGTGGATAAAAAAACCAAGGTGTTCCACCTATGATGTCTTCATCACAAATGCTGACAAGGTATAAAAACAAATACCGTACCCCATAACATTTTAAAATTGGTTGGAGGTGAATGATCCAAAGGGGTAAGAGGATAGATCACATGGCTTCTTAAGATAAACTAAAGTTGATCTTTGACATTTAAAAAGATTTTTAAGCAGAATTCATGGAAGCATAACAGATTTGTTGGTTAGGAAGTAACCAGATTTGTTGGTTGCATCAACTTATTTGAAGGATATTAATGTAGTAAAACAGAGTTTCTTGGGTAAGAATGTAACATAGGTGTAATACAAAGAAAAGAACTGTAATTGTTCATTCTTTGTAAGAAAGTATGATTAGGTCCCTTTTTCAATGATCAAGTGAGCAGTAGCCTGATGTGAACGGATATATCTTTTTTTATAGTTGGACAGAGACTTATAGTTCACATTCACACCCGTGAAGAAATTTCTAGGTTGAGAAATTGGAAAGAATATGGATATCTTCCCCACATGCCATTAGCTTAGTCCCAAGATCACAAACAAGATTGCCGTGGAAAAACCTTGATGAGAACATCAATTATAATTTAAACCAATGATGGAGAAGTAAAATAATCCATCCAACCATCAACCTTGGGGTCACGGCATGCAACTTTCCTTCATGACAAAAAAAACCATACAAAAATATAGAATTGAATTGTAAGAAGCATTGTCACATATAACCAAAATATCACTAATCGACATCTGGTTGTGCAGGTCAACATCGTTGACAGCCATGATCAACCACACAATTTGATAGCAAGGACACGGATAAGCACGGTTGCACGGCCTTATATCCTTTATTAAGGGTTGGGGTAGAAGAAGCAGAGCTTTCAGAGATTAATGGGAGCAAAAGCCAGTAAGTTGAGCATGATCTTCAGAGCTAGTGGAGTTAAACGCCTAAAGGGCTCTACCCTTGCACCTAAGGGGTACGTCCCTATTTGTGTAGGTGTAAACAATGAGACAAAACGCTTCATGGTGCATACTACCTCGTTTCGTGATGCAGAATTCACAGAGCTTCTTTGTAGATCAGCTGACGAATATGGTTTCTGCAATCAAGGTGTTCTAAGGATTCCTTATGATGCGAAGGACTTCGAGGAGCAAATGATCAAACGAGCCAGGCGAAAGATTCTAAGGGTTAGACCAACGTAGCCACTGATACCCAGATTGATAGTTTGGTAGAAATCTATTTCTGGTATTGCTGCTATAGTGCTTGTCTTCTCCACTCTTAAATACATGCTTCTGTGCTCAGTTTGCGTATTTGCAGGCTCAGAAAATGTTGGTTGCTTTAGGTTTTTTAGGCTTTTGGAATTGTAGATGATACCTGTATATGGTGTTTGTTTGGTAATATACTTTACATAAGGCAAAGCTTTTGATCTCATTACACAACTAACCACTCAATTACAGGAAGAGCTTAAGGTGTAGGTTGAGTGACTAAAAGGAATAAATGAATAGCTAACTTGTTGGTGATTGCAGCTAATTGATAATAAAGAGAAGCCATGTTCTTGGGTTTATTAAATTCTAATGTTCCTAAGACAGGATGATGCTAACCATTTTAATGATCTTCATGAAGGCTTCCAATACATGGAAGGATTATGGTTGCATGGTTTTAGTCTTCGTATAAGGTATATTATATTTGCAAAACTGTTTTCCATTAATATCATCTTTGGAATTACACAATTTCATTGATCAAGATTGATAAATCTAAGAAACACTGCCCCAGATGGAACAATGTGATAAATTTACCCTGAATAGAAGAATAGTAACCATCTAAGATTATGGTTTTTCTTTCCCCAACAATTACCCACAATTTTAAAGATCGAAGTTTTGTTCTTCACTGAACCATTAAAAATATCACCAATTATGGTATCATGTTGGATAAAAACACAATTTTTTTTCTGTATGTCCACAAATATCAAAGCTTCAAAGACACCAAGAATGAGGACATGAGAGCCTTCCCAACTTTGTGGCAGCACAAATCCCCTACTATTGTGCGACATTGAAGGGAGTGATCAGCAGAGATGACCACATATTTGCTTGCAGCTCCTCTTGCCCACCACATGTAAGCAATATGGGGGGGGGGGGGGGGAGGGACAGAGTAGGGCTGGCATTGATCAAAATCTATCATGAGGTGATCCATGACTGGATCCTAATCAGACTTGGAATGTCTGGCGATCCATATGAGACCAAAGATCCATATGGGTTTAGACCATGGATCAAATATGTGTCAGATTGTAAGTGCAACCAATTCTATGATCTGAATCAAACCCAAATTCAGCTGTTTTAAAGGGATCTCATATTAAGATCCCTTCCTAGTTAAAATGAGTATAATTTGATCATATCAACAACCTCCAGATACATAAACTACCAAATTGAGGAATGCAGAGTAGTCTTGCAAATGTCTCTGGTTTGGAATCTCTCTCTGCAAAAAAGATTCATGGGGTTCTATAATTCTGGTTGGAAAGCCTCATTTGTCATTCCTCCAGGAAAGGATTCCAAATGGCACGGGGTCTAATGTGGATGTGGACCCTAGTCTACTCCATCATGGCCCATTGAGAATTATGTTTTTGGCCATTTAATTGGGATGATGTTGTAACCCAATAGCCGAATATGTAGTTAATTCAAGCCTTTCCTCTTAATGGCTTGGCTTCTTGCTCTGATCGGACCGTCCGAGTAAACAAGATTGGGGAACATGTTGGAAATGTCCAGTCCATCTGATATTTGGACAATACTACAGTTAACAAGTAAGCCAGTGGGGAACGTTGGAGATAAAATAATCACTGTAATAGCACAATTTGCAAATCGAATTTTCTATTGCGAAAAACGTTTCTATACCTCTTGCACTAGATATTGGGCAACACGTGGTGGGAAAAAGTGGAAAAAAAAAAAAAAAAAAAAAAAAACCCAGCACAAGGTGCAAGTTGTGGTGGCTCATTTCTTTTTCCGTGGCTTGTCGTCCAATACCTGGTGCAAGAGGGTTGTGGCATGCTTTTTTGCAATTGGAAATCCACTTTGCATAATTTGATACCCAGCAAATGTTCTGTGATGAATTAGTGTTTGTAGTGTATATGGTGAATAATAAGCTGACACATATTGTTTTTGGGATTAAAAATGTCCAAAAAAGTGTTCAGTTGAAAAAGTACAAAAAAAAAGAGACTAAATTCAAAAATACATACTGTGTCAATCAATGGCACGCCTACAGATGTCTATGTCAACACAGACATCCATTCTTCAATTTCAAATCCACATGATTGGATACTCACAAGTTTGCAGCTCTCATAACAATGACACGAATATAAGACGGTGAGAAGGTTTACAAGAACAGTCTGACCAAGTTAGGTTAGCAGATGACGATGTTGGTAGGTAGTGATATGGACTTTATAGCTTGGGAGGGAGAAAAGCCACTTGGCAGATTGAATGAACGTCATTCTCAAGAAGGGTTGGGCCTCTTCTTCGTCTGTTATTATAATGGCATAACTTGCACGGTGGCTAGTGCATATCCCTCGCTGTCGCTGGTCCCATGCATTTGTAGTCTCATATTAGACAGTTCTACGCAATCATAATTAATGGGTGATAAAGGTGGATGAAAATAGTGATATTGACCAAAAAAATGTTGTGTCACCTGTAATGTAATCATTTCATTTGAGTTTTCTAAGACTTTTAATAGCCACAATGGGATGGTTTGAAATGAACTCATTCAGACTTGTACCGATTTGTGCTTGATAACATTAATCATTTCATTTTATAGAAAAACATAAGAGGACTTCATTTCTATTTTGTAGTGAACAAGTCAGTATAAATTTGAATTAGTTCATCACAAAATGTCACCTCATGGTTACAAATGTCTTGGGAAACTCAAAAGAAATGATTACATTACAGGTGGCTGCCAAACAGGCTATAAAAAGACTTATTGGATAACCAATCCCAATGTGCCACCTGTTGCTACATTAAATTAAGGATAAGAGTCCTTAATTATCATGGTGACCTCTGAAGTAAACCCAAAAATTCATAGTTTTGAAAACCGGATCAGATCAGACAGTTTGACCTGGTTTGACCTTAATCGTAAACGGTTCTGTAAAAGCGTATACCTGTAATATGCTAAAAACCACAAACAACCAGCAAAATCGATGAAAACCAGGTGGTTTATTACGAAACCAATTTTAATAAAACCAACTGTTTTTTAAAACAAACTAGGAAGAAAAAAAATTAGAAATGCTTCTTTCTGAATTCCAATCCAACTTTCCATAAATTGTTTTTGTTTTTTGGTCTTTTATTTCATTTGTTTGTATGTCTACTATAAAGGAAGAAAAAGTTCTGTGATGAAAAAGTCTGTAGTGTGTATGGTGAATGATAAGCACATATGTTGGGTTTGGGGTTAAAAACATCCAAAAAAATGTTTAGATGAAAAAGTAGGTGTTCAAAAAGAGACCAAATTCAAAATCCCATCATGTGTCAATCAATGACACACATATAGAGGCCTGTCAACACAGATAATCATTCTTTCATCTAAAAATTAAAAACCAGTTATAAACCTTCTAATGCATTATGAATTGTTAAAATTTTTGATATTTTATTACACTATTTATGTGAAGCGAACCGTGGTTTGATCATGTAAACCAATGTTTAGATCTATTTGAACCTGAACCATCCACTTTACCAGTTCAGTAGCCGGTCCGGTTCTCAAAACTATGCCCAAACTTAAAATAGCAAAGTATTTTCTAGTTCATTCTTTTTCGTATAATAAATTCCCGGCATTAAACTCTCTCTCTCTCTCTCTCTCTCACCCAAAGGAATCCAAAACTCTGCTAAACCTCCAATTGTTCAATCCATACTAAAAGATGTGTTGTGAGTTAAGCTACAACTCCATTTGGATTAGGTACAAGTGCCCAGGTGCAAAAGAGGTGTGAAATGCACTTGGGCTGTACACATCAACGTCAAAAAGTGAAGAGCATACCCCAAAAAAGTGTAAATCACTTTTTCGGGACTGATGTTGCTTTCACACCAAAGCCGAGATGGCTTCAACTTGGGTTTCACTTGTATCGAATTTCTTTGTTATCTTTAAGTTAATAACTTGAAGATTCTAGTTCACTTTAATTAGGTTTGATACCTAAATTTAACAAGTTTCTTCCCAGGTAGAATTTTGGGCAATGGTACATGAGAGGTTTCCTAGGTCTTTGTCAGATCATGCAAATTCATAGAGAAACAAGAGTTGTGCTTGAGTTTGGTTGTATCCCAGAGATAGTTGGCCGATTTCCATTCACAAGTTTTCGGGAGGCTTCTACAATCCTCAAGGAATGTCAAAATTTTACACCTGTCTCTCACCTTAACTTGTGTTTTTATTATTATTAGAAATTAATTTTGTATATTATTTTTTTGGTGATGAGTCAAAGCTCATTTCCTTCATTGTAAAATTTCCTCATTACAGAAATCCATCAACATAATGGAGGATATGCTTTGAAGAAGGTTTTGAATACTCTAAGCTCATTACTGTGTTTGCTGCAGTTGTTGCCATTGAATGTGCAACCTTATCACTGGCTCTTGAGATGTGGGAAATTATGATTCGGCTTATTGAGGTGGAGAAACTCAACACCAAAATCTATACGACACTAATCTCACATGTGACAACTAAGGTGCTAGCCTAAAATGGGTCCAAATGTTTGTCTACATCCCTTTCTTTCCATGTGGCAAATTTCAGAACAATCGCCCTTTTGGCATGTGACAAACAAAACCATTTTACTGGCATTCAACCATCATTTGCCTGAAAAATGTGAAATGCACGGTAGGCCACAAGGTTAGCAATTTTGGCCAAGGGTGCTACATGTAACTAATTAAGAGGGTTTCCTAGAAAATGTACATTATAACTTGTTTGGCAGCTACCTGTAATGTAATCATTTCATTTTAAATTCTCAAATCAAAACATATGTAGTCATGAGGTGATGAATCGTAATGAATTCATTCAAATTTTTAATGATTTTAACTAAAATTAAAAATGAAGTCATCTTAGGTTTTTATATAAAATGAAATAATTTATGTTATCAAACACAAATCACCACAAATCTTAATGAGTTCATTATAATCCATCCATTTTTTAATACATATACCTTGCAAAACTCAAATGAAATGATTTCATTACATGTGACTACCAAATGCAGCCTTAGCGTCTACCAAGTGGAAGAAAATCTCCTCAGTGTAGTGACATAAGCTCCTAAGAAACACTTCATTTTTTAGATTATCAGGTCGGTATGAAGGTTAAGGTCCATCCAGTATGCACGATATTGTATTATAGCTTAGCTTAATAAAGTGGCCCTAATTGGTACTTAGAAAGCTCCTTTTATTTTTTCTATTTATTTTGCGATCAAAACTTCTTGAACACTCTGTCTATTTGAATTGGACTTTACTTTCTTAAGGAAACCTAAATGGCACATGGGCTAGGTTTATATTCGAGTTGGGCCTAGGTTCTTAACCCAAACCCAGACTGACCAAATATCATGAGCTTGGGGTCGGATCAACTATCTTTTAATAATTGAATATGGTGTCAGCTATCTAACCATAGAATGCTAGGAAAAATCTGTTTGGGGGCATTGCCACCATCATTTAGTCCTTCCAATTTGACTGCTAAGAAAAATTCTCTTCAAATCCTTGGTACAAGAATTTTTGCAACCCCTCGTCTTAGTCTTCTCAAGTCTTAAATTGTATTTTAAGCCATTAGATCATACTGAAACCAGCATTGATTACAAATTAATTATATGCTAAGATCTATATAAAAATAATAATTAACTAAAGAATACATATACTTTATGCATTATATGCATGCATGCATGTATACATACATCTTTATAGTTTGGACCCAAACAATGTCAGGCCCTTGGGCTGGGCCAAGGTTCCCAAGCCAACCCAAACTCAAACTTGACTAGATTTCTCGAATGAGGTCTTTCAGACCATAACTCGGGGCAGGCCCAATCCAAGATACATCCATCCCAGCATGGATTCGGTGCACCCTCCTAAAATCCCCCTAACATTGCCTCGCATGTAAGGGGGGCACATGATGTTGAAAAGTGATTTACACTTTTTTTTTTTTTTGGGTGGGGGAGGGGGAGGGTGTA